>KN835477.1:0-19607 GCA_000827255.1 Suillus luteus UH-Slu-Lm8-n1
ATGATGTGGTAGCGAGGATGCGGTCATTGGGAGTTACTGAAACCACATCAACGTAGTCTTTGCACAGGTCAACAACGGTCCATGTGGCTGTGTCGATTTTCGATCCTCCAGCAATAAGCGTTTTTCCATCCAAGGTCCATGCCAGGCACGAACATACTCCCTCGAATGATTTGAGCAATTTGCCTGAGTTGGCATCCCAGATTCTTAGCCCATGCGAACCTAAACCGGTGGCAATCATATTGGCATCGGGTGAGTAGCAAACCGCCCCCACGTCATCCCCTGCTTTGATTGGACCAAGGATAGTTTTTCCACTCTCGATATCCCACACTCTGAATGTTCCATCGTTTGATCCGCTCACCACTTGCCCTCCATCTGGACTCCAGCA
This sequence comes from Suillus luteus UH-Slu-Lm8-n1, assembly GCA_000827255.1. Taxonomy (NCBI): domain Eukaryota; kingdom Fungi; phylum Basidiomycota; class Agaricomycetes; order Boletales; family Suillaceae; genus Suillus; species Suillus luteus. The sequence goes on from KN835477.1 coordinate 386, forward strand.
CACAGAATTCACCCATTTTGTATGGCCTGTCCAGGTTTTGATGACCTTGCCCGTGTCGACGTTCCATAATTTCACTGTGCCATCCCGATTCCCGCTTGCGACTTTCTTGCTGTGCGGCGATAATACCATACTCCACACGTGTACATCTTTTTCCTCCCATTCCTCCCCAACCTGAGTGCCCGTCTCCAAGTCCCAGACTCGAAATGAACCGTCAAATGAATGGACGATGATCCGCATTCCATCCGGCAGGTGTAAGATGCCTTTCATGTTATCTACTTTGGTCTTTCGGAAGGGCATTGTCGCTAAACTGTTGTGCATCGTAGGGGTATCCATGATGTTTGTTTCGGGATTTACTTAATGGGTGCGTTATCATTTCAGCTCTTACCACCAAATTCCATCACTTACTTTGGATTCAGATGCACTTGACTTGTACACAGAAAGCCGAATGCGGAACGAAAGCTGCGATGGAGTTCAAGTTAAGAAAGGATGTCGTTGTTCAAGTCTTCCACGTGCTTCACAGCTTTAGCACTTGGCTGTGTCGAAGCGCGCAACGCTCTTTTTGCACAGTATGTGACCTGATTCCCCAACCCTGACATCCAATTTCTGTGATTGGACATCCGAGACTTCAAGGCACCTGCCCGTATCTGACTTGACTGCCAGCTTCTTCGAATTGGGGGAGGATTGAACTGCGCCCACCCAAATTTCGCTTTTGAATGGACCATCCACGAGTTTGCCTGTGTCCAAATTCCATATCCGCGCCGTATAATCCCATGACCCGCTCGCCAGCTGCGTGCTGTCCGTAGAGATATCAACGCAGGCGATCACAGTTGAGTGTCCTTGGAATGTTTTCACAATCCCCGTCTCAACCTCACAGGCTTTCAGCTCCCCGCGATCACCGCCAGTGGCAACCCATCGCCCGCTCCTTGATACCGCCACTGCCAATACCTACCCCTCGCAAACACCCCGCGTTTCCTCAATTTCCTTGCCCGTCTTCAGATCCCATTACCGAGCGGTCTTATCCCAAGATCCACTGATCATTCACTGGCCATCTGGAAAATTGGATTTGGATTCAATCCCTTTTCCGTGACCCTTCAAAGTTATTGTTGGTTCCAAAACCAATTTCGAAGCGGCCGCCTTTATCGATGTGTAGGCCATGGCTGCGTCTCCGTGAAGTAACGTATTCTTGAGAAGCGTTCAAAGTTGAGCGCTGAGCTCTCCCTTTGTCACGACTGACGCTGGCAAGCATTCGACGACAGGCCCTCTAGTCAAGCCATACATCACCTCATCCGCGCTGGAAATTCAGTTGAGAATTTGCAGTTACCGAGAGCTCAGTGGCGAAAAATTCGAAGAGCGACGAATCCTTCAAGGTCAGTGCAACTATTGGCCTTGGGCGCCGCCTCGCATATATGCACCATACCATGCCCCCTCTGCATGGCAGCTGTGTATCGCACCCTGCATTCTTCTATCTACCGCATTTGCCTCTCCTGGCTTCTCTAAAGTCACTAAAGCGTCAAAGCTGTTTTACTTTTCCCACCCAATGGTGGGCGGCAAAACATCTTCGTCGCTCGTTCGTTGTTTTCACTTTGGATGCATCGTGGGGAGTGCTGGCAAGGAGGGCGCCATCAAATGAAAGTGCTAGACTCTCAATGGTGTTGATGTGCTATTCGAAGAAAGCTCCTACAATTTCCAATGTTGACATGTCACATTCACAGATCGTCCAGACGACGTCGGTCATACGTGCAGTCAAAACGTTTTTGTTTTTGTCTGTCCAGAACACTGGCATGACTATTCTATCAACCTGTCAGCATCGGCCATTTTACTTCGATCGCATGCCCTGATCACCTCTGAATGTTCCGATCTTTCTCACACCGAGATCAAAAAATGAAGTGCTCGTAATGACCGTACCACGTCCGCCATGATGGTTCCATTAACCTGCCATAATGATGCGTGGAGCAATATTCTCTATCTCGACGAATCACTCTAAATAGCTCACTCTTTTACAGTGATCATAGCCAGTTGAATTCTACGACTCGGAGCGGTTAAGGCGAGTAGGTTATTGATAAGACGCCCGGGTCGCCTGAGGCTCTTACTGACTCTTACTGATTCTCGTACTACCACCATGATTGCACTGCAGGATGATGAGGAGACACCTCTCCTGCAACGATCAAAGCAGCCAAGACACCTCTGCCCTGGGATTAACTCTGGATCATGCTGTTCTTACAACTGTCAGATCCTCTTTCTTCTCAGACCCTTGCCCCGTTTATTCCCCAAGTAAGTAGATTTCCTTTGCTTGAATGTGAATCTGACCACACCTGGATCTTTTCAAGCTCATTAGAGACATCGGAGTGACTCACGGAGATGAATCTCAAGTTGGTCACTATGTCGGCATCCTTGTAAGCATTTCTTCACCATTCCTGCTCTTTTGTCCCTTCCTGATATTCCTCCGAGCAATCATCATACTTTGCAGCTCATGCACTGACTATTTTTCATTGGAGTCAACTATCCGACCAGATTGAGTGCAAGCCTGTACTACTGGCAGCTCTATTAGCGATTTCTGTCTCGATGTTTTCGTTTGGGCTGTCGAAGACCTTCCTTGGTGTTGGTTAGGTCAGTGTGTTCGATCTAAAATTGAGTAGTAGGGACCGTCGATAACTGATATTATTCGCCAGTCGTGCTTTCTGTGGAGCATTCAATGGGAGCAATGGTGTCATCAAGAGCATGTTGATAGACATCACTGACGCAACCGATATGCCACTCCGTGGATGATCGGAACCATAGCTGGGTAGCTATACATACATTTGCTCTCGCACCGAGGTTCACGGCATCTAGACCGCTCATTTAGGGATCGCTCTCCCGACCAGTAGAAGGATTCCCTGACATCTTTTGGCGGTCAGAACTCCTGAAAACCTACCCTTATTTTCTGCCATGCTTTATTTCAGGAGTTTTTGCATCAGTAACTTTCCTGGTCACGTATCTCTATCTTAAAGAGGTGAGCGTGATGCTGGCCTATATTTGGATCACCCTAAGTGTAGTGACAAGAGCGTTCCTATCAGGGCACCACTTTGGGAGCTGATCAGAGGGTTCTTCCGACTGTCATACCCAAAGCCTCCCCAGCCATTGAACAATGTTGATTCTGGGGAAGTGAATCTTGAAGAAGTTCAATCAAAGCCTCTTTCACTGCGTGCCTTGATGACCCCGAAAGTTTCGACCGTAACAGCAATTTATGCCATCACAGGCCTGTTTCACATTGCGTTTAGTACGGTCCTCCCTGTTTTCTATGCGACACTGATCGAACTTGGCGGTCTTTCCCTTGACCCCCCTCGCATCGGTGCTACACTTGCGACAGCAGGTGTCGCAAATGGCATATTTCAGATGGTTTTCCACGCTCGTTTACATGATCGCTTCGGTGCAAAAGCTATGCATGTCGCCGGCGTTAGCTCCGGCATACCCATCGTCATTTTGTTTCCAGTTATCAATGCTCTGGCTCGAGCCTATTGGATAGGGTTGGCTGTGTGGCTGCTCGTTGCCGTTCAGCTTGCGCTGACGACTAACCTGATCATGTACTACTGTATGTCATTCTTTCTGCTAAACTGAGAAGGACATATAGCCTGCTTAGCATTATTCGTCAAAGCAGCTGCTCCCAATCGCGCCTCACTCGGAGCAACAAATGGAATCGCCCAGTTGTTTTTCGCAGGAGCAAGGATCACCGGCCTAGCGTCTACACTTTCGATTTTCTCTTGTTCGATGCAGGAAGGGCACGATGCGTGGCTGGTATACTACTTCTTGATGGCAATTGCATTTCTTGCAGTAGGTGCTTCTCTACTACTCCCCCGAGATCTTAACACATGGGAAGATCACCAATAATATCATCGCGAACGATCACATATTATCTGTGCAGTAGTCAAGCAGAGACCCTCCCATTTTCGCGCTTGAACTTCTCCCAGCGGCTGCGAGTGGGCTCAAAGTACTTCAGCCACATCAAAATTCTCACGCATGCCGTTCATCCGTGTTGCCCACCCCCAATTTCAGACTCGTCCTCGATACAACGGTTACTGAACTGGCTTTGAAGGTGTCGATGTCATAGTGCCACCTGAACCCTACAATCAAAGGCAAGCATGGGGGCCCTAAGCGAAAAAAAGTCTCGGGAGTCGGCACCATGAAATTCTTCCTGCCCGTCCACCGTTATTCCAGCGCGATAGGCGCACGAAGGTGCACGATCACCGTGACTCAAGGCAATCCAGAGGCATTAGAAAGACGGAAGCGGATGCACATTGTTGCTAGTGACCTCAGCGAGAAGAGGCGTTATGTTATGGAGTGGGGTATCGGCACAGTCATTCGAGACAGCGATCATCTGTAAGTATTCTCATCCTTTTCGTGGTGCACTGTCGAATTAATGGTACAGGCTCATCGTTACGGTTGTCGAAAACGAGGGTAAAGGTAGCAGCGCATTAACATGCACTTACACCTTGTTGTCAGGATGACCTGAACTTCGACGACAACGGAATCACCATTAAGTATGCAACAAATGAAAGACAAGTTATTGATTGTTATAACGTTAAATACTTTACTACGAAAACCCCAAAAAAATCAAAGCATGCAGGTATCGTTCGTCACAAATACACTCGTGTCATGACATTACGCCTTCTCCGCCGTCACAACCAACGAGGGCTCGATCGGTTCCACGCCCGCCATTTGCATCCTGCCATAGAGGTCAATACCAGTAACAAGTCCATCAGTCATCGCGGACACTCACAGAGTCTCATCCTCAAGCTCCGTGTGGTCAGTAACGCGAAGGTACACCATCGGTGCAGCGAAGATCATGCCAGCGACTGTGAGGCACCACGTTGACAGGAAAATGTTCATGTATCTATATAAAAGCACCGATCTAGCGTTCGTTCGCAAAATGGAGGGATCGTGAACTTACGGGACCTTGGCACCATCGGCAGCCCAGACACCTGCTGCACCCGTTGATTGCATGGCCTTGTCTGTGCGGGTTCTTGATCAGTATGGAACTCGTACTTCCGATTCAAATTTGATACGCACAGAAGCCGGTGAACACAGCTAGCTTGGCAGGATCGTTAGACATTGCGCCCATTAGCCAGTATGCATATGTCTGCCACATTGAATCCAAGAAGCCATAGAATATCATGAGCCAGACATGGGCAGGGTAGTTTTTGTCAAAGATATCGATTTTGTAAGCACCTTGAGCAGCCTCCTCAGCCCGGGTATACGTCCTAAGGATCAAATTGATGTGAATTTGGGACGTGCAGTGCAGTAAGATAACTTACTTTTGGTAAAAGTATGCCCAGACGTGGACAACGAAAATCATGAAGAACACGAGGATCCAGCCGTACAAAGCACGGACTCTGCGCCGGACCCGCTTCTGGTCAAGGACGAAGTAGCCAATGAATATGGATCCAAAGATCTGTGATGTCCAGTACACGAAGTTGTTGAGACCCCGTGCACGGATGTTGAATATTGCGCCATTATAATCATTGAATTCTTTATGACATGTCAGCAACCACAATGATCCTATGAAGAAATGCACGAACGCCAGGTGTAGAAGTAATTGCTGGCAAGAAACATCGGAAAGAGGAGTATGATCCAAGGGTCAGTCTTCAGGGCTACGAATAGACTGAAGAACTCTGTCTTCCAGGATGGATGGCGGACCAGGTTCACGCGAGTTCCGTCAGTGCGGATCATTTTGTCTGGGTCCACCATTAACAGTGGGAGAAATACTCCGATGAGAGTCAGGATCAAGAAGCCGACCTGATGCACCGTCAATGTCTGTTTGTAATTACGGATCTAACGACTTACATATGTCCCATTGCCAACTGGATACAACAACGTTGGTCAGTTCTGCACTAAGATAGCCATATTGTACCCCTTACCGCTGTTGGCCTTAAGAGTGGAAGATATGAGCGCCCATACATTTACAAATTAGGTAGTTCACCCACCGTACTCTTGAAATTGTTCCCAAATGCGACAGCAGACCCGACAACCCCTCCAAGGTTGAAGATGGCCCAAAAGATACTGATGAACATGCCCTTCTGAGCCTCAGTGGGGTATGACATCATCAATGAGCCCTGCGCAGTCCAAAGGAAAGCTGCGCAAATGCCGAGGATGGCACCGGATGCGACAACAAAAGCACCCGCGCCAGGATGGATGTTGACGGCGCTAAAGGACAATATTTGAGAGTTAATAATCTTTATATATCGATAACTAGGTATCTTACAGGAAGGCAGCGATATACAACGAGTAGCCCCAGGTGCCAAGCATCAGAGTCCGTCGAGCACCAAGCACATTGTTAACCGAACTACGGCAACAATAGTCAGTATAGGCAAAAGTGACAGTGACGGCCTGACTTACCCAGAAAAGAAGCCAAAAAACGCAAAAGTCGCGTACAAGGTCGCGTTAGCGTTGGCCTGATCCGTAGTGTTAACTTGACCTCCACCTCCGAGACCACTGAGCGCGTTAAACATGCCGGGACACATGAAACACACGAGTCCCAGCATCGAAACCTGGGTCACTGGGTGGTGGTAGTATCCCCTCCATCCTGTGGGACGTTCAAAGATTTCTGCGCGCTGAGAACCAGAATCTTCGCTGCTGCCAGTGCCAAGTTTCTCGATTTCAACCTGCGCGTCAGACATGGTGGTTAGAAGATGGATGTAGCCGGCAACAACGCGGACCACGAAGCCAACTGAATCAGTTATTCTTATAACGTACCGTTATCAAGCGCTCATGTGGTATGAAGACACCACGCGGCACGCGGCGTATCGAGACCCGTGGCAGCAATTGGATGAAACGGCTAGTACTAAAATAAGCCATGCCGGCGAGGGAAAGCGAAATGCAACAAAGGGAACTGCACCCTAGTTACTGCACCCCCAAAATGACTGCCATACACCATCTACGGCTTCAGCAGGAGCAGATATGCGATGAATCGGTGGTTCCATCGATTTCATCATGATAGGCCGCGGTGGCACATCATGAAAAGAACCAGCTGTTGTGAGGCGCACTGAAACCTAACGAAATTTTCTCCAAGGCCGCCTACACAAAGGTGCACTGGCCGGTCTGAAAATGGTACCAATCATCCGATATCCGTCCTTCCGTGGAGAGGTACCAGCGGCGCGCACTGAACTGGTACTAGTGTTGATGAATAGATCAAAATTGACGTGAGTGCGGAACAACGAGTCTCTCATGCATGTCATCCGAATGTGATCCCTTACCTTCTCGTGCTTGTTTTAAGCACATGGTCCGTAAATGCAACTGTCGAGACTAGTCGAGATTTCGGAGATGGAGCACTGGTACAGAGTCTTGTGACCACTGTGTAGTATGCACAGTCCAAAAGCAGTAACCCAAGCAAACACTCCTTAGTAATAGCAGACCACACCAATTTCCAGTGTATGTTGTACAAAGTACATATGTTGGATGCTTCTGACAATCAATTTGCGATCACCAAGCCACCCATGAAACTTGTGATTCCACATAGCAACTATGAACACCAATTTCAAAGGTATTAATTCAAATGCATGTGCATCATGAGTCATGACTCCAACATCATTCGTCACTTTCCTTCTCAGCGAATTTGGGAAGGTTTTCGACATTTGGTCGCTCCACACTGGGGAAACAAGTTAGTTACAGGCAAGGCGACACAGAAGGACTGACAATGTTTCATCTTCAATCTCCGTGTGGTCCTTTACGCGGACATAGATCAAAGGGAAGGCAAATATCATGCCAGCAGTAACTAGCACCCATGTGGAAATGAAGATGTCCATGTATCTGTTAAAGAAACAAATCAATAGCCGTATCCTTCTGGAAAAGAACAATGCTTACGGTCTTCGCAGTGCGTCGAGGCGCCAAACGATAGCGGACCCAGAAGACTGGAAGCATTTGTCTGAGAAAGTAGAACGTTGTTAGAATCAGAACACGAACTATTACGTGGCTTCGAGGTGAGAACTTACAGAAGCCAGCGAACACGGCGAGCTTTGCAGGGTCATTGGACATAGCGCCCATCAACCAGTAGGCTGTCGTTTGCCACATAGAGTCGAGGAGACCGTAGAAAATCATGAGCCATACATGTGCAGGGTAATCGGGGTCATTCATATCTATCTTTATGGCAGTAGGAGGCTCTGAGGAGCGAGTATAGGTCCTTTGATTCTGGCATGGACTGTCATGTCTGACAATAGGTTGATAGCGACTTACTTTTGGTAAGAATATGCCCATGTATGGACAGCAAAAACAACGACGACTACAATCGACCAACAGAGGAACGCACGGATCCGCCTGCGGAACCGCTTCAAATCCAGAACAAAGTGGCCGATGAAGAATGAACCAAAGATCTGAGCAGTCCAATACACCAAGTTGTTCAGGCTACGAGTGCGGATGTTGAACAAGGCGCCGTTATAATCGTTGAATACTGCAAAATGCATCAACCTCTTGCAGTGTCATTTCCCTGTGATATTTGACTCACGCCAAGTATAGAAATAGTTGCTGGCGAAAAACATAGGGAACAGGAGGACAATCCAGGGGTCCATCTTCAGGGCCACAAATAGACTGATAAACTCGGTTTTCCAAGAAGGGTGGCGGACAGGTGTAACTTTGGTTCCATCGGTGCGGATCATCTTGTATGGATCTACAAGAAAGATGGGCAAAACTACACCAATAAGGGTGAGGATGAGGAACCCGATCTGCGTAGCGCGATCAAATCAATCATAAGGACTTGATCACGATTACAGGGCCTACATAGGTCCCGTTTCCAACTTTGTTGGCCTATTTTCTTTCTGTTTATATGGATCACGACAGCTTGCATAATAAAGATGATTCACCATCGAGTGAAAGTTTGTCGCGAAGGCCACTGCGGAGCCAACGACGGCCCCCAAGTTAAAGATTGCCCAGAAATAACCGATGTACGTCCCCTTCTGAGCCTCAGTGGGATACGCCATCATCAAGGATCCTTCCGCCGTCCATATCAAGGCAGCACATACACCTGAGATAGCACCGGAAACGACAACAAAGTCACCTGCACCAGGGTGAATGTTCGTTGCACTATTCGACCGGATGAGTAGAGATTGAGAGATGGAAGGAAAAAAAACGTGCATGTAGGACGCAATGTACAGAGGATATCCACACGTTCCGAGAAACAGGCAGAGTCTAGATCCAAGCACATTATGCACCGAGCTTACGGGGGAATATTAAATAGACGTGACGCCGAGCAGTGCGTACGACTGACCCAGCGAAAAAGGCAGAGAAAGCTAGGGTAGCATAGTGAGTGGCGATTGCGTTTGCGCTGGTAGTTGCATCGACTTGGCCACCAGCGCCAAGACCGCTGAGGGCGTTGAATATGCCAGGGCACGTAAAGCAGACCAGGCCCACTAGGCAGACCTGCGTGATTGGGTGATAGCGTATACTTCTCCATCCCTCGGGACGCTTGAAAATTTCCGCTTCTTGGGCAGCCAAAGTATCAGTTCCGTTCCTGTTCGCCTGTTCTTCCTCACTGGTTGACATAGCGGTAGGGATTTCAAGGAAGAGGCGTGACTTGCAAGACTTGAGTCTCAAGAGGGCTCATAATTATATGGCATGATCAAATGACCCATCTACAGATATCAGTTGTGTGTTCTGCGTGGGACGCGATATTGGGGCTCGACATTGGACAGGTCAACTAACTTGAGATTTATACCGTTATACATCATTGGGCATGGGTCGTGCCCCAGGTGACCAATTGACCTTGACTGCGGCATCGAAAGTCTTTTAAAAGAAAGTGTGAATAGGACAATAGGTGTACCATGTAAATATAAAAGTTTCAAGTCAAAGTACCGCGCCAATATTCTCACATGCACACGTGATCCATGGAGAGCGTATTTACGCAACGACGGGCGCCCGCGGCCCGCAATCTATTATCCCCAAACTTATTAAAATTGTTTCAAGGACAGAAAACAGCAGCATTAATGTTCGATCAAGATCACCAATTGATTGTCAGTGCCAAAGCTCCTAAGGTTCAAAAAGGAACCAAGATGCGGGTGTGCAAAGACGCCTTACAAGTTCACCTTTGTCCAGATGCCTCTGAGAATGAATTGATCTGTGTCCCAATACATATAGCATGCGATTCCTCTGACAGTAAGACGATTACAGATACCCAGGATACAAAAACAACTAAAATGTCATTACAAGTTCATGTGTCATAAATATATCTTCTCTTGCACAAACACATATCGCTTTACTTCTTCTCAGATGGTTCAGGCTGAGGAAGTCTCTCGACGTTTGGGCGGGCCAACCTGGGGAAACCGATAAGTACGTAAGGTAACAAGGCAACAGATTAACTCACAGGGCCTCGTCGTCCATCTCCGTGTAGTCTTTTACGCGCGCATAGACCAAGGGGAAGGCACATATCATGCCGGCAGCCGCTAAGACCCAAGTAGAAATGAAAATGTCCATATATCTGTGAATGAAAATTTTTAATGTCGACAACCTTCCCTGAAAAATAAAAAATCTCACGGTTTTTGAACGGCGTCGAGGCGCCACACAACAGCGGATCCAGCAGACTGGAAGCACTTGTCTTTTGGAAGATTAGAACTGGAGGTTGTTTAATGTGAAGATGATCTTACAAAAGCCGGTGAACACGGCGAGCTTCGCGGGATCATTGGACATGGCGCCCATCAGCCAGTAGGCAGTTGTCTGCCACATGGAGTCGAGGAGACCATAGAAAATCATGAGCCATACATGTGCAGGGTAACCTGGATCATTGATATCCATCTTGACAGCTGTAGGAGGGTCGGAGATGCGAGTATAAGTCCTGTGGAGTTAAGGGTCATGTTGGACAAAAGATAGATCGTGACTTACGACTTACAATTGGTAGTAGTAGGACCATAGATGAACGGAAAAAACGAAGACCACTACAATTGACCAGCCCATGAATGCACGAACACGTCTACGGAACCGCCTCAAATCCAGAACAAAGTGTCCAATGAAGAATGAACCAAAGATCTGAGCAGTCCAATAAACGAAATTGTTCAGGCCGCGGGTGCGAATGTTGAACAGGGCGCCGTTATAATCATTGAATTCTGAAAGAAAAAACATGTATCAGCCTCATGCAATGTTATTTTCCTGTCATGTTTGACTCACGCCAAGTGTAGAAGTAGTTGCTGGCGAAGAACATGGGGAACAAGAGGACGATCCAAGGGTCCGTCCTCAGGGCCACAAATAGACTGATAAACTCAGTTTTCCAAGAAGGATGACGGATAGGCGTGACTCTGGTTCCATCAGTACGGATCATCTTGTATGGGTCTGCAAGGAAGAGGGGCAAGATAACGCCAGTAAGGGTGAGGATCAGAAATACGATCTGCAGCCATATGGTCAAAACATCCATAGAAATGCCTTAACAATAACAGAGGTGCTCACATAGGTTCCATTTCCAACTTTGTTTGCCTGATTGTCTGCGTAAGAAAATCGTACAGCTTGAATACAAAGGATAATTTACAGTGGAGTTGTAATTTGACCCAAAGGCCACCGCAGAGCCAACGACACCTCCCAAATTGAAGATAGCCCAGAAGTAACCAATGAACGTCCCCTTCTGAGCCTCGGTCGGGTATGCCATCATCAAGGATCCTTGAGCCGTCCACACCAAGGCCGCACAAACGCCTAACATGGCTCCAGCGACGACAACAAAGTCACCTGCACCGGGATGTATGTTCGTTGCACTATTCGATCCTGTGTAAGGACTAACGAGAGAAAAGTCAAAGAAAAACGTACAGATATGACGCAATGTACAGAGAATATCCCCACGTTCCAAGCAATAGACAGAGTCTAGGTCCGAGCACGTTATGCACGGAACTGGGCAAATCAGATAATCGCAAACATCAAGCACTGCGCGCGACTGACCCAGAGAAAAATGCGAAGAATGCAAAAGTAGCATAGAGAGCAGCATTCGCGTTTGCGCTGCTAGTTGCGTCCACTTGACCACCAGCGCCAAGACCAGTAAGGGCATTAAACATGCCCGGGCACATAAAGCACACGAAGCCAACCAAGCAGACTTGTGTGGCTGTATGGTAATAGATACCTCTCCATCCTCTGGGACGCTCGTAGATCTCCAGTTGGTGAGTAGATGAAGTTTCAGATCCGCTTCCATGGGCCTTTTCCTCTCCAGTGGCCGACATGGCAGAATGAAGGAGGCGAGACGCGCAGCGTTTGGTTCCGAGCAGCCGCGTTTATAATTATATGGGCGCAAGACCAAATGAGGCCCGCAGGGGCTCTGTATGTTCTGCGGCAATATGGGGGCTCGACAGATCAACTTGAGTGTGCCGTTATGAAGTTCAGTTAGGCATGCATTATGCCTGAGGTGTGACAGGTGACCTATGGTACAAACTGGAGGGTCTTCGCAAGGTCTCCGCTTGGTTCCGGAAGTTGATAAGTCTGACGAATATGCTTTGGGAAGATGCCATATCAACCCGAATCCGAATAGAGGAATTTAGGGTTATGGGGGTTATCAACACCACTACGTTATCGAACTTGGTAAGGTCGGGCGCTTCAATGATAAATGATATGTGGAGGTAAATTACCATGTCCCATTCCCAAGCAATCAACCTCCCGGACACCTGCAGACAAGATATTGTGACTTTCATGCTATCGCCCACCACTGGGTTCCAATAAGTTCCAAGAAATGCAGAGTACCAAGAGGTTTAGTCGTTGAGATGAGCAGAGCCTTGTTGGGCCTTAGCAGAGCCTCGAGGACACGGGTCCCATCGGAAGGTCAAGTGACATCGGAGATTAGATAATTATCTGAAAGACCCGGAGAGGTCCGAACGACCTACTAAATCTCTGACGACGATCTGAAGCAAGCAAAACTCACTCAGACTCGCTCGCATCCAATCCATTTGAAACCCCTGTCAACTGCATCACCCATTCACCGCACAAGGATCTATTGGCCGCCCTCCCAGCGGCGCACAATCAACAGATCGCGGTTTCTCGTGTCAGATCCGATTCATCCCGCACACATCCCAAACTCACGTCAAGTTAGCTACCCTGACCGTGTTCTTCTGATTTTCGAAGCTGGGATACTAGTCTGTGACTCTGCGTCTGTACAGCGACTCGGAATTTTTACAACAAGTTTCCATCGATGGTAACTTTCAACGCTTGGACTTGCACGGGCTTCTTTTGATACACCGATCGACCGGTGTGACTGCTTTCATCAAAACACGCTTCTTTGCGTTCTCAAATTTCGTGAAGCGACACTGCACAAGTGCCTGAGGCCTGATCAAGCTTACTGGTTTGAGGTTGCGGTCAGGGTACCCCGCTGTTGGAGCTAGAGCATGCTAGGTGCATTTCATCTCTATGGTCACCTGCATCGGATGCATCATGATACAACTTTACTACGGTTCAAGCTTCTGACACATAGCTGTGTCTTTGACAAGATTCTGAACAGCCAATGGTGATCACTACGACTGGGTCCTTATTGGACTTCACATCCGCGGATCGCCATACAGTTTTTTCGAAAACATGAAATTCACTGATGAGAGTGACTAGAGGAGTCGTCCCTGAACGTTTACTGTCTGATGAGCCTGAAGACGTGTGTATCAGTATTTCAGGATCAGCAGCGGAGTACGATACTGACGTCACACAATGGCAAGGTACGTACCTGATACATACGGTCGTTGCTAAAAGTCGTTTGATTGGATGTCATGGTGCATTTCATCTCTATGGTCACCCGCATCATACCACTTCACTTCGGTTAGGCTACAGACGAATAGGGCCTGGGATTCTGAGGTCATCAGTACGACTGGCACTGGGTCCTTGGACTTCACATCCGCGGATCGCCATACACACAGTTTTTTCCAAAACATGAAATTCACTGATGATATTATTGGATAGCATCTACATCTATCAGGGGATCAGCATCAACGGCGCCTGCAAGGGAGGAGTCGTCCCTGGGCCTGAACGTTAACGTTTACTGTCTGATGAACCTGCAGACATGTGTAAGTATTTCGGGAGTTACAACAGAGTACATACGAGTGAGGCACCGACGTCACACAAGGTATGTACCTGATGATGATACGCTTATTAATATTGCTAGAAGTCGTTTGATTAGGTTGTCGTGGATGTGAAATATGAAATACAGGACCCAGGTGCTGGCGTAGAGCGCTATATTCTGGCACGCTGCAACGTCATGGAACCAGACTACAACTCGTTCTCTGCGCACAATCAGCCTCAGCGCCCAAAGTTCGACAACTCCCATCTGAGAAACCTTTGCGTACCCGCGGACACACCCCACCCCCGTTAGCCTTAGACTGGGTCGCCTTCCGATGCTCTACTGCCCTAAACTCTCGTACAGGACACGCCAGTGGTTCGCAATCATACCAACGTTGATTCACGACAACGGAAAACGGAAAATGGTGATACTGTCTACATCGAGCACTGCCCCCAAGAAAAAATAATACATAGGACCCTAAAAATGGAACCCTCGACACAACACCCAGACGCGCTAGGTGACCGAAAACACAAATGATACATTTCCACTCATCGCGGGTCGCGGCTGCTGACTTGGTATACACTGGCAGGGGGTACACACTCGATAGAACTACTCTAGTGCCCCAATATTAATTAGACCATAGCTGAGGCAAATCACGCGTTCAAAACTCAGCAGTTCGCCAACCGTCCACGATATCTGAATGAACATGAGACCGTGCTTTGATATTACAAGGGAAGATCGCAGGGCAGCTGAAGCACCAAAACCCAAGTATCAGCAACCAGAGAATATAACAACACGAAAAAACCCGAGTACATACCGGACCACCCCCGCAATGAACGTGGGAGTGAAACTGATCACTTTGCCCTGGTCGTCTTTAGCAGACGAGATATCCAACGTGGCTAGCATGGTCACGATAGCGGACCATGTGGATGCGTCGGCTGTATATCGCCCTGATCAAAACAAAAAAAAGTCTATCTGTTAGCGAATCATGTACAAGATGAACCAATCTTGATGGTGACGGACCTGGACATATACGTCGCCCTAAACCGAAAATGTATTCTGCAGGGTCGTCATTTGTCAACTTGCCATCAGCGTCGATAAACCTCTCTGGTATAAACCGAGATGCGTCGGGGTACCGCTTTTCATCCCGTGTGATGCCCCTACAAGTACTCTCAAATCAGTAAGATGAAAGCTGGGAGGAACATATCGGACCATGTGTTATACGTGATGATTGCGCCTGATGAACGATATTATGAGTGATCATCGTGTTGACGGGACAAAAACAGCGGAACGGACCTTTTGGAATGAAATAGCCATCGTATACGTCATCACTCGAGGTAGCATGTGGTACGCCTATATATGAGATCATCTTCAGAATCAGTACAAGCCATACAGATCACTTGGCGGGGGAAGAATACCATACGTACCAAGGGGTACAACGGGCTGCCACCGGAAAGTCTCCCGCACGATTGCATCGATGTAGGGTAGCGATGCTCGATCCTCAAATGTAAGCAGCCGATCTCTTCCAATCACAGAATCGATCTCCGCTTGTGCGCGTTTCTGAACGTCTGGACATAATACCATGGCTAACACAAAAACCATCAAAGTTGCTGCAGTCTGTAATGAGTGAGGAAAAGGCCTTGAGCGGACAAGAAGGTGGAGATGGAGTTGACTTACTGTCTCATATGAAGCTGTGTGATATTGATGTGTTGAGATCACAACGTTGGTTTCGTAAAGAATGCTTTACTTACCCACAATAGCAGTAGTGGCTGCTTTCTTCAAGGCATTCTCGAATGCAGGTTTATCTTCCTCCTCTTGCATCTCCATCCTCCGTAAATTTTCAGCAACCATTGAAGATTGAGAAACGGAACCGTCGGCCTTGGCGAGGGTCGAATCAAAAGTCAAAGTCAATGGAACTGAGCGAAAAAACGGGTACCCACCATGTGCTGTTGCACATATCGAAATGGCACGTTTTTCATTTTAGTGACGCGCGAGAGCGAGGCTTGGGCACCAAGCTTGATTGAGGATCCCCAGCACCAGTCGGGTACCTTGAGTACTACATTACACAAAAGTGCATGTCATGTTAATGTTTTCTCGTCTATAAGAGTTGAGCTTACAGAAGGGGAAGGTCCTCAGCAACAATGATCTTTCCGGTGTCAACAGAGTCAAGCCCGGAATCAGCGCATCTATCACGATCTGCACCATAGGATCATCACGAGCACTGATATTGTAGTCGTACACAGTTGACATCACAACAGATAATGAGAATCTGTGAGCATGTAAATAGTCATTCAGTTTGAAAAACAAAGAGTTACGGACGTTGCGAAGTGGTGATGGAAATGTTGAGGGTCATCGACTAGGTTGACGATCATCTCACGGGCGCGCTTGATCTGCATTGGGCGGAATTTGACAGCAGACTCCGGACGGAAAGTTTGATGGAACAGTCGTCGGCAAAGACGCCATTCGTCACCATAAGCTATGAATGCAAAGTTGACCGACCAGCCGTACCTGCAAGGACCTCAAACAGATTGAATAGAAGAATACTAAAAGAACGCACGGTTCGAGTGTGGCTAGGTATGGTCGATCGGAGTAAATCCGAGAACGCTTGTCTAACAAGGCTTCTGCGATGGGCTGAGAATTGACCACGACCATTTCCTCGTCTAGGATTCGGAAGAAAATCAAGTCCCCTAATATGATGATTTATAGTAGATGTGACTTGTACTGTTTTTGGCACGTACCATACTCAGCACACCATTCGGTATAAGTCAGCCAAGGCTCGAGAGAGTTGACGGATAAGACATTCCCTATCAGTGGGAGCGGCACTGGGCCAGGAGGAAGAGGGGGGTTATTCTGTCGCTTTTTGGTAAACTGCCTCAGTGCCGTGAGGGCGACGAAGGAAAGAGAGAAGCTGGCGAGGATAGCATTAACTGCAGGGGCCATGATGATTCGAGGAATTGGATAACAAACGCGAGCATTTTTATAACGTGTAGTGAATTGCGACCCGTATTTCGCGGAAACACATTATGCGACTCGGACATGAGTTTCATTTCGCTATAAATACTTTACTTTGAATTCTCGCTCCAGTTACGTCGGGTGTAAGATCGGAAGAACTTGCCCATCTTTGTTATCAGATATCATCTCACTGTCTCCAATCTGATAGAGATACCCCATACTTATGCGTCGTCTTCCAGGCAAATGGATATAACCTGCTCAGGAAGAAAGATGTGGTCGGCGTTCATTGTCCTATTACATCAAATTTCAAACCGTGTATGCGAGCGAAGCTTGGAAAATAGTTGAATGAGTGGGAGTTTCTGGCAGGGATTGTTGATGAGTCTGCCTTTTGAGGTAGTAGAACGTACAACAAGTCAATTTCAATCCTGACATCGACTGGTAGTTACTCCGGCGTTACTCCGAGTATTCGCGAAAGATCGTTGATGTAGTAGAGAAGGAACCGGGGAGGTCGAGGCGGGCAGGCTGAGTTTACGATGAAGGCGTCTTGTAGTTCGAGTGATGTGTCCATTCCAGCGTGTCATGTTCTGGTTGCCCAATGCTTGGACAGAGTAAAGACTGTGGCAACTCCGAAGATCGCGATGGACTGCCTTGGCCATTGGAATTTGAATTGCATCATCGTTACATATTGTGGCGGAAGAGATGAACGAACGCAGGATGATCGCACAAGAGAACACCGTGGGAACGATTTGGCTCGGCCTGAAAGTCTTGGAAATCCGAACTCAGTGTGTCTCGACTCTCCAGCCAGCGCTGAAAAGCTGGATTGTATGAAAGGCTCGACACAATAGCTCGGCAGACTGTAGCAGTATGTGCTTGTCGTTAACACTGGATGCTTGACGGCCTGTACAACGGGACTCGCATGCCCCCCCAACATGTACTTACGTGCAGTTTTCAATTCATCGTCCTCGCTATCCTCGCCATGCGTATGCACCTCCATCTCTGGCATAGAGACAGGTGCTCATACGGCTCTAGCGCCCTCATATCTATTCCCTTGTCAGAGATTTCATCCACAGGCAGTCCCGTTTAATGTTCACCGTCCTTCCAAATTTCATGGTGTGGTGTTTGAACTGTACGAGGTGACTAATCGAGTTGAAAGTTCCATGCGCTTGAGAATGCAGTTTACACTGGACGAAAGGTGCATCTGGATGAACTTGTACTTGTTATGTTGAACATCGATAGACATCGGGCTTTCATTATGACCAGCCGGGCCCGCAGACAGTGTATGTATCAGGAACCAAGTTCAGTTGCCGTCTGCACTTGCGTTTGCACGATTTCACTTAGTTCCCGTACTACTTCTCTCCCTGCTCTGATCCTTTCGTCTCCCAATATGCTAACATCTCATGCTATAGTGAAGGAGCAAGGACACGCCTTTGGAAATACGGCTTGATGAATTCCTTACCTAGCCCAGTTCTCCAAGAATCCCCCTGCCATTGTGTGTCGCGTTCTCGATGACAGCTTGTGCAATATAATATATCTTGCTTGTCTACAGGCCTCTGAGCGTTGGGCGTTTGGGATAGATCATCGTGGACACGGACGTGAAGGTACACGAGCTGTCGTGAGTCTCGCCATGGCCCTAAGCTTTTAATTCGTATCAAACGATTTGGCGCATCCTGGGTGTGTGCACATGTACCTCCACGGTGGTGCATGTGCTTGAAAGATATGAAATTGCATCGTCGCACTCTACCACTCGCTGAGAAAATAAAATTAGTATGGGGATTTTGAAAAACAGAGAGGGACGAAATATGTGTTCATTGTGTTCACTGCAGCACTATGGAAATGATGCGTGTAAGGTTGAACTGTGACACGAAAAACAGCTAGAGGGGGAAAAGTACCTGGAAAGAGTAAGCAAACGGTGAGGCAATGCGAAGAGCAGCAGCTGGCGTGAGAGGTTCCGACACGATAGATGACATTGGATCGAGGGTGGTGTCGGATATAGAGCACCAGGGTGACACAATGGGCGTCCTTGTAAGGAATTGAATTTGTGATAAATGTGCGATAATGTGAGACTAGGCGAAATACGTACTGCGACTCACGGTCAGCACATACAGGCCCGAAGCCCTTAGTCGAGCAATTGGGTGACGGTTCAGGATAGAGGGAATAAACTAAGGCGAGCGGCCCTCTGGGACACGGCACTGTCAGAAATTTACTAAAGTGGTTGCAATGTGTGACGGATGGACTGGTCCAGACCGGTCACCTGCTTTGTGAGACATAGTTTCACCTTGCCACGTACGTATTTGAAACACAAAGAATCATATG
>KN835477.1:19707-29858 GCA_000827255.1 Suillus luteus UH-Slu-Lm8-n1
AGCAAACGGTGAGGCAATGCGAAGAGCAGCAGCTAACATGAGAGGTTCCGACACGATAGGTGACATTGGATTGAGGGTGGTGTTGGATGTAGAGCACCAGGGTGACACAATGGGCGTCCTTGTAAGGAATTGAATTTGTGATAAATGTGCGATAATGTGAGACTAGGCGAAACACGTACTGTGACTCACGGCCAGCACATACAGGCCCGAAGCCCTTAGTCGAGCAATTGGGTGACGATTGAGGGTTCAGGATAGAGGGAATAAACTAAGGCGAGCGGCCCTCTGGGACACGGCACTGTCACGGTGTCAGAAATTTACTAAAGTGCTCGCAATGACGTCATGCCATTGAAATCAATTGAAATGCCTCCTGACTGTGGTTCGCCAATCACAGAGAATGGGACTAACCCGAGCACTCATGAAGCGGGCTCCTTCGACAGTTTGTGGCCTAAGTTGTGGACATGTGCCATAATGGGTGTGGATGTAAATTGTGGATGTTTGCAGTTGGTTTGCAGACCACATTCCGTGTCCATAAAAAGCACCCCACTTGTTTTGTATCCTTAGCTCTTCTCAATTCCAACTATCAACACCTTAGCTTCTCAATACCAACCACCAACACTATCTCGGTATCAGAATGCCAAAGATAACACAACGCAGAATGAATGACGCACCCTCCCATCACGTCGCGGACGCATCCATGTACGAAGCTACGCTCCGTAAGCTCACTCGTGCGAAGTTGCAAAGGCTCGCAAAGGTGTGTATCGCGCTTTTCTCTGAATGCTGCAGAAAATAATTAGGAAATAGAAAAATGAAATCAAGGCTAACATGAAGAGCGAGACGATTATCCAAGAGCTCCTAAGGCTCTACAAGGCTGTTCCTCCTGAGCAAACAAGAAGAACTAGAGGAGAAATACCTCTAGTCGCGATAGACACTGTTGCAGACTCAAATCGTGAGTATTATGTATCACTTCGGAGCGCAAAAAACTGACATTCGTCCAGTTGATCATCAACCAACCCAGGAACGTTCTCAGAAATCTGCGCTCAGTGCAGAAAAAAGTGCTCCCAAAGATGCTGCCGACATCGCCGCCGTAAGTTCGGCAGACTCGGAAATATTGCAAGGCCCTTCGCTGGTACTGGAAAGTCACACTGGGCGCCCAGCTCCACTGGACGATGACATCAGCTTCAGCGATGATGATGCATTCATCCGGGCGGTGGATATCCTGCTCCAGAACAACCCGGAGATGCGGCTATCTATTGGTGATTGGCCCTATACTCGCGGAATACGAGACCATCAGGCATACCCTCCGTTGTAAACTTAGATAAATTGGATCTTCTGCCGAGGGAGCGCAGGCACGAGGGGAGAGGGAGTATGATGTACGAGCGCAAGGAGGGAACGGAATGCAGCGGAACACTGTTGACATCGGCCCCAACATTATTTCCTCATGTGATTATTAGTTAAAGGAACTCACCTTAAAGCCATAGCAGAGGCGCCTGTACATCTCAGTTCTATTCCAAAGACTGAGATGTAAGCATTCTTCGTCGACCCTACTTACGAACACTAACGCACGCGTAGCATACCTGTTCATTCTAGGTAGACGAGTTGTCAATCGAGTTCTGTTCCAGAGACCGAGATCATACCTGTTCGTTCTGGCTCGCACCGTCTCGCTCGTAACCACCAGATATATCATATCGTTAGTATCAATAAGGATGTGATTTCCTATTCGATGTGTTAATATTAATGGGTTCTGTCGATAGATCTCGATTGTGCCATTTTGAATGACAATACTAAGTCTGTCGGTGACATCCTAGCCAACCGCGTCGGACACCACGCACAAGGTCTGGGACAGCAAGCGCCATTGGAAGAACCAGTCAAAAGTCTTGAAATTTGGGCCGAGCAGGTGAAAGAGTTTTTGATATTATTCAAAAAAGCTGCCGATGTTGCTCCGGGCAGGTTGAAAGTTGTCAACAGTACTATTTGATGAGGAAGTTGATAAAAGCGGGTCCCTATGAATGAATTAACTACTTACTTAACTGGCCATCAATCCGAGTCCTAGCTGAAAGGCCACCGACATGCGTCAATCTTTTCGCTACACTCGATTATCCGTGGTGGTGGTGGTGGTGTCACAACTGAGAGCCTTAGCATGACGTATTACTGATTTGATTTGATTTTTTTTATGTAAACAAGAAACAAGCGCCCATCGAAAAAGTCAAAACTAAAAAAGCTGAAGCTTTGAACCACGACTTTCGAATGCACCGTCTCCACAATGCGCGCTCCATTGCTATCGATGCACTCACTTGCAGAAAGCGGGCATTTGGCGTTTCCACGGCTGTTCTAAATGACACCTCCGACACAGACTCAAGTCGAACCCAGGGCCAGCACATCGTTGACTTGGGAAAGGATGATAGCCGGAGCGGAAAGACCGTGACTGAGCAGGGACAGCAGGATGGACATGGTCATGGAAATGGACAGAATTACATGCCTGGAAAACTTTCGCGCTCTCTGCGTAGGCGGCGTGACCCCAGCCACGCACAAAGTTCATACACCGCAACAGAACACACCGACGCAAAAACCACCAGCTCTTCTTCCAATCTCGACTCCTTGGTACGGGAGATCATACAACCCTTCAAGAATCCCTTGCTACGGGAGAGCACACAACGCTCCGAACATCCCTCGGAGGGAATCATCGATGTATGTACTCGAAATTCTCATCATGTCGTTCCGGCCGCGGGTGCTTCGAAGAGAAGAAAAAAGGAAAAACACCCAAGAGGAGAGAAGGCAAAGGCACTGGGAAAAGCAAAGACCGGCGGTGCTGGCACACGACCTGTTGTAGAATCAGCGCGTGCTTCCCTTGCAAAGCTCGATGCGGATCGTGCTGGGACACTGCAACTACTGATGGCATCTCGGGGAAACAATCCTTTGCCGAGCGATGATCCTACATTAGGGTGGGGCGAGGACGGTGCGTTTTTCGTTAAATCTTGGTGTTTTTTTCATTCAGTTCTGGTCTATCATTTGAAGTGCTTCGACCGGGAAATGATGAGTCCACTATACATTCATTGAATAAGATGTTCGGTAAAAGAAAAACGAGACTTGATCCACCGCCGCATGAACACCATCCCCCACCTTACACTCGCCGCGTAGAGGGTCTCTTCGACGACGCGCGGGATCTGAGTGCTCCTACATCAACCGGACCGAACTCTACCAATAACATATTAGAAGGTTCGTGTTATTCAGTAACACTCGCAAGGTTTTGAACGTGTTTCTACCGTATGCATCGACAGATATTGATCCGCCCTCGGAACACAAGCCCATCGCGCAGCTTGCACACGGGCTTGATAGAGTGTTGTTCAAGTGCGTCTTTCTGCCCTATGAACTGTGAATGACATGTTAATTAATTCTATTCCGTAGCCCTGGTGTCCATTGGCTCCAAGATCCACACTCACGTGTATATAATTTCTCGCCTTGGCTTGAGAGCATACCCAAAGTCACAGATTTCGCGTTCGAACGCGTCACTGGGTTCATACGGAGTTCGCAGGATGAGGTACGTTCAATCAATACCTTTTCTATTTGCAAAATTAGTGGACAGTGGCTCCATAGGACCTTCATACCCTCGCCCAAATACACTCCCGACCATACGTTGGCTCCACATCCTCCCTAACCGGTCTCCTCAGCCAAATTTACTTCCTCATCTCTGGTAACAAGGAAGTAGACACGAGCGTTTTGAGCGGCGCTTTTGGACTCGAGGTGGGTGTTTGTTTACGGTGTCGTTGATTGTTTGGGCATGGATCCTATCATTCTCGTGTGTTGCATGGTGCGGTTATAACTTAAACGTGCTAAATATCAAACTCGTGTCATGCGACGTGTACTCTTTTACCTTTACGCGCGGTCTACACTCGCTTCTTAATCATTACATCTGACTACACGCTCCTGGACGTGTTCATACACCCTCCCGTTCTGCTTATACACATTTCCCACTAATCGCTGACACATCTATTCACAGCCCACTAACTTTACCCCAGGCCAGCGTATGCCCGTATCAGTCGTGTTACGATACAAAGACGGTGTATGGGCAGTCGACTCGGGCAAAGATGGCGAGGATGACAGCGACAAGAATGTATTGACCTGGATGGTGAGTCGCGCAGGTGTATTTTGTTCTGGTTCGTTTCCTCGTCAGTTTTTATGCATGCGTGTTATGAATTTTGATTTGCGTATTATGAATTTTGATTGACGCATCACGCAACTAATGCCTGCGTTACAGGGCACTCTCCTCGAAAAATTCCTGACTGTTCCGGAATCTGATTTTAAGGCTCTCATGCGCTCTTCGCCCGGCTCAGCGGAAGGCGAGGAGGATAAAAGGAGGGAGGCATATAGGTATGCGAAGGTGCGTTGTTCTCTTACGCTTTCTTGCACGTGCATTTCTGACGTGAACGATGGGTCACTTGCTAATTGGCATTATGGGATCAGAGCAACCGCTTTTTAATGCGCTCTCAACTCGATTGCGTAGACTCGCGCTTACCAGGAACAGGCGTGTTTGATGTCAAAACTCGTGCAGCGGTGCCAATCCGACTGGATTTGCTGAATTTCGAGGTGCGTATTTTTTCTGTTTGGGTCTGGTTGCTATCTATTGTTGTGATTCAATCGGACCACATCATTAACGTATCAACGACGGCTCCACGTTTTCGCATCCACATTCTGAGTTGGGACTGTAGCTAACGGATCTCGTTGATAGGAGAACTCGGGTTACCTCATTCGCACGCTTCATGGACCACTGGAGAGCTTCGAGAAAGAATATTACGATTTGATTAGAAGCGCGTTTCTGAAATACAGGTATGTTGGAGCTCCAGTTCCAGCTTCCTCTCGTTCTCGCCTTGACCTGACACCTATCCCAAACCAGCTTCCAAGCTCGTATCGGCAACATGGATGGCGTGTTTGTTGCTTACCATAACACAGCCCGCATTTTCGGGTTCCAATATGTCTCGCTCGAAGAGATGGACGCACGCTTGTTTGGAGAAGAAGAGAAACCTAAATCTAAATCTACTGGTGATGCTAACAGCGATAGCCTGGGTGCGCCTACCAGAGGCACGCGTGTATTCGAGAAGTGTGTGAAGTTGCTGGAAACGGTGATGGATGAGATTGTTGGAGTGTTTGGGGAGAGGGTGAGTCTTCTTTCTTTGTCTTGTTCATCTTTTTGTTGACTGGCACTGTGGTACTGGTTAGAGCGTGAAATGCACTTTTGAGACGAGGGAGCAGTCATCGAAGATGAATGTATGGGTTGAGCCTCTCGAGTGGGATGCGGAGAAAGAAGGGAAAGGAAAGAACGTAGTAGAGTTGAAGGAGGCAGAGGAAGTAGAGGAGCAAGGGAAAGTTGGAGAGGAGGAGGAGAACCAAGTGAAGGTGGAGGAGGGCCAAGTGAAGACGGAGGAGAATCAAGTGAAGGCAGAGGCGGAAGCGCGGATTGCGGAGCAAGAGAGAGATAGAGAGGAGGAAGAGAACGTGAAGTCAGAGGAGAGCCAAACGAAGGCAGAGGAGGAAGCGAAGGTCGCGGAGCAAGGGACAGATGGAGAGCAAGAGGGTAACCAAGCGGAGACAGAGGAACCCCCAATCGTTCAGATCGACGTAGAAGTGCAGAACTTCATTGCTGGCCGGCCTGTTTGGGGCCCAAGAGCGATTGAGGTCGCGCCTCACGAGAACTGTGCGTCGTCACATCTTTCTTCTAATTTCGTTATCATGCGTGTTTATTATGTTCGGTGTTACAGGGATTCTTCGTTGGAGGATCTCCCATAACTCGCTAGAGGCTTCCAAAGTTCGGGCCAACCTCGCATCTGCGAAGAGTAGGCAGTTCCGCGCATGGAATTTCCCAGCACATATCAGCCGACCGGAGGAGATGAGGGCATGGTGGAATGCGCTGGATTTTGGCGGACGGAAGAATGCTGCTTCCCTTTCAGACGAGGGTGAGGAAGTAGCAGAAGGCAAGTCAGACGATGTGGTGGTAGGTGATACGAGCCCTGTCGTAATGCTCGAGGAGGATGGTTTGATAGAGGAGGAGGAAGAACCTGAAGCCGATGAGAATGACGCGCCGCTGTTCAATCCAAAGCTCTTCCGATGGCCGTCGAAGAATATCAATGTATTACGCCAGCTATCTAGAGACGGGAGGAACGAGACTTTGAGGGTGGTGGCCGAGGACGAGGCGATGGGAAGGGAGAAAGTTGTTTGGGGTCTTTCGGGGATTGGAGGTGCTGCGAACAGTGGAACCAAGGAAGTGCCTGGGGACAGCAGTCCAGCATCGACCGTCACCCAGGCTTCAGAAATGGGAACAGTCGACGCGGTGGCACAATCTAGCGAGGAGAAGGTGTGAAACCCGAATCTTGTCAGCGGCCTTCCTTTTTTTTCCTTCACAGTCCGCTATACTGTGTCCAGTACACGGCGAACCCAATACCTCCAGCTCACCATTATATTGTCATTCAGTACTATTCATTGACAGTACGCGCACGCTATATTTTTGTGCGATTTACATTTAGGTGGACATTGTACTTATGACGCATGGTAGCACGTACTATACTACGCCCTACACAGGTAATAATAATCACACAACCCCTCTGCGTTCTGAATAGCAAACCGAATATAATTCCCACGCGCCATGAAGCTCGCAGGTCTGTTATCGTCATTAATATTGTAACACAGTGACCTTCAAGGACTCGGCAGTCGAGCACCGAGCTTTCTACCATGATCTTTATATCCTCGATACTCTCTTGGTTCAGTAGGTAGGCCAGCCTTTACTTGAGGTGGACAAAGCTTCACATATTGAATCCCGCAGCATATTCTTCTCCAAAGCCGCTGAAATATCTGTGGTTGGGCTGCAGGTGCGTGCATCCGTAGGTTTCAAGTTCGGGAAAGCGTACTGACATGCTTTTACGAAGGCTTCTGGAAAGACTTCATTTGTGAACGTCATCGGGTCGGGGCAGGTGCGACTCTTTCATTCATGGCTTTGCTTTGCTTTCGCCCAAGCAGCTTACCCTCATTCAGTGGTCGGAAGACGTCGTTCCAACTGTCGCATTCAACTACCGCAAGGTACGCAAAGGCGCTGTGACCCTGAAGATATGGGATGTTGCAGGACAGCCCAAGTTTCGCTCAATGTGGGAGCGCTACTGTAACGGAGTCGATGCCGTCGTGTACGTTGTCCGCTTCTTTGCGTTTGATAGTCGGTTTGATTTAAGGAATGTCATAGATTCGTGGTTGACTCGTCTGATGTAGGCTCTGCTCAGCAAATAGTGGGTTTCGGTTTTGACGCTGATACCGCATACAGCCAGAGAAGTTCGACACGGCACGCTTTGAATTGCACCAACTATTGGCGCAGCCGAATCTAGCAGGTGTCCCTCTTTTAGTGGTGAATTTATTACCTCGGGACATCTACAGGGTTGCTTACATTGACACAGCTTGGAAACAAGAATGACATTCCCTCGCATGCAACTGTCAAAGATCTTATACGCGACCTGTGAGTAGCGAGAGTCTTTAGTGCTACATGCCTACTCATCTTGAGGGAAGTCAACTGGACAAGATACAAGACCGCCCAGTCTCAGTATGTCTCTGAATTAGTATATGCATTCAATGCGCTAATGAGTTATCGTTTTAGTGTTACTCGGTAAGCCTTCTATACTGGATACCGTGTACGCTAACTCTCTATCAGTGTTCGATGAAAAGCCAACATAATTTGTGCGTTCCACATCTCTATCATGAACTCATCTTGAACCTCGAATTGTTGACTAATTGCATGATCATCTATTGTAGGGACATAGTCCTCCGCTGGCTCACAGAACGTAGTCATTAGGC
The DNA here is from genome assembly GCA_000827255.1 of Suillus luteus UH-Slu-Lm8-n1. NCBI lineage: Eukaryota > Fungi > Basidiomycota > Agaricomycetes > Boletales > Suillaceae > Suillus > Suillus luteus. The sequence goes on from KN835477.1 coordinate 27,529, forward strand.
TTGGCACTAAGGTGCTATCCTAACTCAGCGCATGGTTTATGAAACACAGTCAACCTTACCCATTTTCAGGCATCTAGTAGGATTGAAGCACATTGTGCGACGGTCGCATTTAATACAGACATACACTTGTGAGATACAATGACACGGGTGACTTTCTTGAAAATTTCGCTCGAGGTCTGATCGACTTATTCCGCTAGAGCTGCGGGAACTTGATGTTAGAATTGGCTAAATTGGGGTAGCATCTAGGAGAGGAGTGAGTTCAAAGAACGCACCTAGAGTACTCTATTCTACCAGTGAACCGAGACACCGAGTTTGACAACACTTGTTGAAAGGACGTTGATACGAATTCTGCATGATTGTGCGGTTCAGTGAGAAGGGAAAAACTATCTTGACAAGAATGTCAGTACCCAGCTAGCTAGCATATGAGCGAAATAGTATATTGCTCACATCGATTGAAGTCGAAGCGTGCGTGTCATCCGTAAGCATCCTACAATGGCGCTTAGCATGCTCACGTGAGGAAGTGGTATGCGGCCAAGATCCACTGTGAAATAGACGATGTACAGGAGTGGGACATCGATATGCCAGAAACGGTCAGTTGGAGGAAAAAGTGAAGAGCACCCTGCCGAATGATTGATACAAGGGAGTCTAGTACGTATAGGAAGATGCGCATAGAGGCTGGAATGATTTTAGAAAGAGTCGAAACTCAAAGCTGATACTCAAAACATACCTTCGGCGTCATCAAGCTGTGTATTCAACAGAGCGAGTAAGTAGAACACTCGAAAACAAGACTAGCACTAGATATTTACCTTTTTTTTGAATTAAAAAATTCAATTTGTGTCCATTGAGAGAGGTAATTTGCCTGCCAGTGACTCAATGGTTTTATCAAGAACCCTTCTGTCGTTCGCGTTCACCAAGTAACTGGCTGGGAGAACGTTCATGTTAACCCTGGCTTCACCCGTCGCATACTCGGTGTACTGAACCCGATACCTTTCTCAATTTCTTGTCCATCAGGTCGCCGAGAATGTCGACTTCCAAGTGCGCTTCCACTAGGAGCCGAACTCAATTGCGTTCTGGGATTATATTATCATAGGGTCAGTACTGCTTCTACTCAACGAAGAGCATAGAGTTTGACCATACTAGCTTGTCACTCACCACAGTTTTCGATTCTGCCCTCAAACTTGCCATGCACTGAAAGCTACGCCTCATGGCGAGACTTGGACACAAATCTTGGGTTTTCGATTGGGCAATCTCGCCGGCGGACAAAGCCCAACCTGCAAGCAAGATGTATGGCAAACGACGACACATACTAGTAGGCCTTCGCAGGCATCAATTGCACTCTGAAATAACCGGTCCTGGTCCCTACAGTTTGCTTTGGTACTTACTCCACGGACCTGTTAGCAGTTTCCCAGTGCCCAACATTAGCATATGTTATCTCCTGATCCCCAACCACATGATATTAACAACTGACCATCATACCCACACCACAGCTCGCGGCATCAGCTCCGTTCCTTGCGCACCGAGCACGGTATCCTAGCCCTGGCTCATCCCCCATATTTTTAAAAGTCTCAACAGATCAGGCCCTGGTTTCGGCGACCCGCTTTCTGCAAGTGAGTGCATCGATAGCAATGGAGCGCGCATTGTGGAGACGGTGCATTCGAAAGTCGTGGTTCAAAGCTTCAGCTTTTTTAGTTTTGACTTTTTTGATGGGCGCTTGTTTCTTGTTTACATAAAAAAAAATCAAATCAAATCTATAATACGTCATGCTAAGGCTCTGCAGCTGAGTCGTCGTGACACCATGATGAATTCATATGCCGAAAACCTTTCTCTGACTGTGATGTTTATTGGTACAAGTCTTGCAAGACCTCCAGCTGGTATTCAGATGCATTGTACAGTATGTTACAACGAAGTAGGGATAAAGCGGCGACAACTGAAAATGTCCTACATTCTATCTTGAAGGCCCGGGAAACCAATCGCCATCTCGGGCTCCGGGATCATAGGGCCAACCACCAATAGAAAGCCGCATCCGCGGGTTTTTCTGGAGCAGGATAGCCACCGACCGTTTGAATGCTTCATCATCGTTGAAGTCATCATCCAGTGGATCTGGGCTCCCAGTGCGCCTTTCCAGTACCAACGAAGGGCCTTGCAATATTTCTGCCGAACTTACAGCGGCGATGTCGACAGCATCTTTGGCTACTGTAATCGGAGCTGCACTGAGCGCAGATTTCTGAGAACCTTCCTGGGAATGATCAACTGGACAAATGTCAGTTTTTGTGCGCTTCGACGTGATACATAATACTCACGATTTGTGTCCGCAACCGTGTCTATGATTT
>KN835478.1:0-29254 GCA_000827255.1 Suillus luteus UH-Slu-Lm8-n1
ATTTGTCTGATGTTTCCGAGTCCGATGAGATAGGGGAGATTGGTGATATGATCATAGGACTCGGTATCGACGACATGCTGTCGGAGCCTGAGCTGAAATCATCTGTGTCATGTCTAGCGTGCTCTATCCGAGCCATTGCAACTTGCAGTGAAGCAGCATCTAGCTGATCTAAGAGGCCTTGACGCATAGATTGTCGAGGCATTGTGTCTAACCCTAACCTTAGATTTGGACTTGGTGAGTGTAGCCGAGGTAATCAAGCGGAGCTTAAAATCACACTTCAAAGTTTTCATGGCTCTTTCAAAATATGTTTCAGCGCACTTTAAGTGTGTTTTCTGAACGTTAATAATTTAACTTTGAATCCCACTATTGATTCTGTTTGGCTCAGATTAGTATTAATATTCCGTGAAAAACTCCCCCGAGTTTTTGACAAGAGAGTATCCCCGGACCCCTGCAGACCAATTATTGATACCAACCCAATACCAATCATATTGTGATTTTGTGCTACAGAGTTTGCGAATAGCTAAATTTTCAAGCTAAGGTGACAGTGCCTTTCATTTGCTGGTCACCGTCGGGCTGTCTATACTACCGTATGCCCATGACATGCATCACTCCCGATTGGCGGTGAAGCTTTGAAGTATCGTGATGCATGGTGCCGCCATCTGTGCGGCAGATACAAATTGACTTAGCTCATTCATTTGTCCTACAATCGCAATCTTTGCGGCTTTGCTTCACAACATCTTGTCCTATGTGTAAATCGACATTAGATCTGCTTGATAATTGGGCACGATGGCCGCATGCAGGCTGCGGGTGGTTGGTGGCTACTTCGAAATTCACCATTATTAATTTCTTGTTACCATTTTTTAAACTCCCCTCTCCCGCACGTGACGTGGTTGATCCCAAGCCGCCATTGGTCCATGGAAAGCCCTCACCGGCCTCACCGCCTGCAGCACCCTTGCTATGATCACTTCTCACCTGTGATTTTATGACCATTGGTTATCATCCGGTATCTTGCTTACCATTTCAAAATTGCGATAAATAGTCAAGCATGGATTACATGCTTGCATCCACCATCCGTTTGTTTCTTGACCAAACTACGTGTTTCTCGTTGCATTGCCTGGTATGATCATATTCACTGCAATTATGTTATCATACTAGATTGACGGACTTGCCACCATATATACCGCCTTTTCTCTCCTGGAATTCTTGAACCCTTCCGAGTCACATCTCGAAATTATTAATTCACCGCGCAATTGAGTTCGAGCTCCCTTTTCCTGCATACCTCCAATGCTCGCATCTTACGAGGTCGCCGTGCGGTCACTATCCGTAAGTAACGATCTTCTAGCCTCTGCCAGTGATCAGACCAATAAGAATGTAACACACATTCGTCTATTGTTTCCTTGGGGCAGGGCTTCAGTGCTCAGTACGTACGGGACTTACTATTTTCGTATGTCCGTAGGTGTGTGCTCGGGTAAGGACTTGCCTATATTTTACCCTTGTCGTATCCTATACGCTCATGCCGTACGTGTGCTGAGATGGTGTCACGGTATTGATGATCACTGGCAGCGGGATCAACCGCAAGTCCTTAGGTACGTCGGAAATTGACTGTCTCAGAGTTTTCTACAATGACAATTGCAAGATTCAGTTTTGATTGCGCTTACGACGTAATGCCCGAACTATTAGAGAAAAATGTTTGCAATCCCCCGCGCGGCGCATAACGTATGTACAATTAACGCCGTTTACTTATCGATATCAGAGTTTGTAAATCACGGCGAATGTGGCCAATAAAAAGGGGCATATATATCATGATTAAGCGCGTTATTACGATGATAGACCCCAGTTGAAACTTCTTGAAAACTCAACTTAGGTTTGGGATCGCTGTTAGCGATGAGTCAAGACCACGGATTGCAATTTGAAAGTTCTATGTCACTCCGGTAATTTTTTAATTGAGGTCTGATTGAATTTGACCCAGACTGGGCCACAGTCACATCTGAATGAGGTGCACCAGTGACAAAATATATTGCGCCGCACAAACTTTACCGTGTGCATTCTGATGGGAATAATGTGTCACGATGAATGAAACGAAATCGAAAGATCCAAATCTTGAAGCTTGAAGAAAGTTTTTCAAATATCCACAGTGGAGCCAGAACGTTGAGATGATGTCAGCATGCCTACAAAAGAGCACGGGGACCACCGACGCTTGCATAACGCAAATTGTTCCTATCATTCAACGAACCCATCCTATAATACTCCTAGGCCGGCTTTGAGCTGATCTGCGAGATCGTCTGCTTCCAGCGTGTTGCCATCTGATTCCTTCCAAACCTTCTCTTCGGCAACACAGCGCTCGCACTGACAAGGTCCGAATCCCCACTCTGATAATCTCCGGCGTCGATCCTTGAGATTGTTTTTGGGGTTGGTATATGTGATCAGGAGCTCCTGCCCTATTTCGAAATCTTCTTTTGCGATCACCGTAATGCGCGAGAGCGCGGTGCGCTGGTCCAAGTGCCTTATGGAGATGTTGGGAGTGCAACTGTGGTTAAGGTGAGAGTGTAGTCTGTACAGTCCACCATGGGCCTCCAGATCTACGAACTAGTGTAAAATAGCGGACAAAATAATGACAATTATGGAATAGCTTACTGAGACTCATGCGGCCTAAGCCACGTAAGAAAGCCTGATATTCGAAAGTAAATTTCTGTAGCTCTTCGGGGACTGGCTTTTTCAAGACGCGGGCTAGTTTTTTTTGTTCTGCAGGTGTCCGGGGTTCTTTGAATGCTTGCAAGTACAGCTCAAAGGCTCTCCGCCAATTTTCACGATCGGGCTCCAATCCCTGCTCGCTATTAGAGAGTCAGTAGCCATCCACAGCCAAAGTGTTGGCGTCCAGTGGCTCACCGAAGACACTGAGCGCGTTCTTCCATGCCAAGCTCGGCGAGGCCCTGGACTACTTCCCAGTCCAGGTCAAACGTCGCAGCATCTTGCTGAGAGGCCAGTAAAAGCCGGCTGGTGCACTGCGCGAGAGCATGCAGGGCCATCCACTGCGCATCTCTTGCGAAGGCAAGGAGTGGTACAGATGCGGGATTGCGTGCAGAACACAGGAGAGGGTGCGTTCTTTCTGCCTGCAGACGGCAGAGCCTATTACAGTATCTTGCTGTGCATGGAGTTGCGGTTGTGGAGGCCTCGCAGGACATATGCAACGGGGATTGATCGCGTATAATGCACGAGCAGTAGGAGCATGCCTCAGATGCGCGTTGGAGATCATACATCTCCCTTTCCAGACATAAGCTCGTCGACTCGAGCGACAGGACTGTAAGGGATCTCACCATTCTGGAGCCAGGATGAAGGGATCCTCTTTCCATAAAACATCCCCTTTTGCTATATTTTCTTTAGCGACGAGACCCTTGCCCTTGATCGCGTCAAAATACTTGACTTCTACCCTACTGGTCCACTTGTCGATATCAAGGCTTTGATTAAGGCGAAAAGATGGATGGATGATGTTGGTTGTAACATTGGGCGTCCCGTCCGATCTGACGAGCCCTTCACTCTGCAAGATCTTTCGGACACGTTTTTCGCTGACCGTCCATGACAGATTTGCGCCAAGTAAGAGGCTGTGGATTTTGGCGACGCCAGAAGCAGGGTTGCCTTTTTTCAGCTCGATAGCGGCTTTTCTGACTTCGTCTTCGGTGGGGATGACGTTCCTGCTAGTGGACATGATTGTTGGATTTGGCGAGACGTTATCAGATCAATGATTGATCTATTCTCCTTGGTAATCAAGAATGAACGACGGCGTTCTTCGACTAGTACGTACGCGCGTGGAACTTTGAAACCAGCTTGCATGATTGAGTACACATGCCTTATAGTTTGACCGTCAGTTGCTTCATTGAATCGTTTTTCCAGCACGAGAAACTTTTCTCAAGTGTCACCACCTAGCAGAATATCCGATCGATCGAGCGAAGGCGAATAAATATGGTTTTGTTTGTTCAAAAAAAATATGAAGTGACCGCGCAGTACATGTTATGTAAGCTACTGCAGTTTTGGCCATACCAAGTTCGTCGCTAGCCCTCCAACGAGAACTGAACACGATGTAAGTATCAAGCCTCAGTACTCAGTGGTTTGCATTCTCGGTCGCCGCCCTTCGGACCGAGCTCAAATCAAAAAAAAAAATACGCTGGCAAAATTTCCATGTATGCGTTTGCATGCTTATTTATACGCATGAACACAGGCTACGTGCGAAATGCTGCACTTCTAGGGTTCTGGGATTGAGGTTTGCAGAGAAGCTGCGTGTGCTGAAGGACTGGAAGCATACCTTTGCAGGGGTGAGCCAGCTGGGTATCCACGAATCTGGACAACAGGAAAATTAACAGAGGAAGAAGGTCAAACCTTTCTGTCTCGAACGTCAACTTGCACGATGGATGCGCGATGATAAAATAAACTCTTATTTATTCTTGGGTCATCCTTTCTCCGCTCACGAGTCACAACACCCATGATGACAACGACAAACAACCGAGGAGACCATGAAGATGTCGTGCTGAAAGGGCCCAGAACATGATATTTTGCAATACCCTAGTCAGTACTCGCCGTGGATGCATTGCATCCGACACTAAATCAAATCAGATGATTTCACTTTACTGTCCATAGACTCTAGGGAACAGGGCCAGTCAACAGTCCATTTCAAATCAACTATATACTGCTAAAGTTGAGAACGCCAGAGGACCCCTTGTTATGTTTCTAGCAGATTAGCACTGTACGGAGCAATCTGATATCATCTCGACTCGGAGTGGTAGCTGCCACTTTGCGTCCTCAGAACCTTTGACGTTCGGAGATGACGCCTGCGTAGTCCAATCGATCTCTTTCGTGGGAGTGAATTTGAATGTCTGGACAAGCTTGCAAAGGACGATCTCTGAACAACTTGTCAGTCGAAATCTAATCAAGAACGAAACCTACGAACTCATCTCGAGTTCTGAAAACTTGAATCCACTACATATGTTCTCGTCAGATAGCGACACATGTGGCACAATTCTTTAATCTTACATGCACGCTCTTCCGCCGCCAATGAACGTCATTCTGGAGGAAAAATATATCACTGAGCACCAGGATTCCGGCGATTGATATTCCTGAATGCACTCACAGGTGAGAATATACCCCTGGAATCTCGGCGTCAACAACACTTTGTGGAAGCGGAGACAGCCATCTTTCCGGTTTCCACTGGAGCGCATCGTCTCCCCAGGTTTCAGGATCTTGGTTAGAGTTCAGGATTGATACGACAACATTCGTGTTCTTGGGCACAAGAACCTCGCGCATGTATGTCCCATCATTCCCTTTGATTGGACGCGAGAAGGGGAGGACTATATCGTTAAGTGCACTTGAAAAGTAAGTTCGTTCGAACATATCTGGCGAAATACGGGAAGGACATACGTGCGTGTGACCGTGGCGACTGGAGGATACCTATGCCCTAATAAGCATACACAAGTTAATAGCAAATGAACCCTTACAAGCGCAGTGTCTCTCGACATACTGCATCAAGAAATGACAGGTTGCCCAGGGCTTCATAGTCAAGCTCGCCAAATTCAGCCATTGCTTGCTGGATTTCCTCGCGCAGTCTGTCTTGTGCATCTTGGTAATGAGCAAGAGTCAAAAGGGTGCGGCACAGGGCACCGGAAGTCGTATGCGTTGCGGTAAAAATAAGCGTACTGAAGTAATGTCAGACAAATAAGTAGATGCAGCCACTCCCACCTCATCTGAGCCACGAGCTCTGAATCTGGAAGACGATCTTCCGCTGAAGCATCCATGTTGGCTCGGACTATTGCAATAGATGACTCAGTAATCAGGGACGCAATTACAACAAAGGAAACATTCATGAACGCACGCAGGATGCTCATGATGTCTTTTCCTTCTCCAACCTGGTGCAATACGGCGTCGTCGCCCTCGGAAAGTGCACGTTTCTTTTCCTCGAAGACCTTCATCGATGCCTCGTCCATAACGTCGACAATGCCACAGATCTCTTTCAGTGCCTTCCACGGAAAAATCCTCACGATGAATCTCCTGATGTTAGGAGTGCCTACATTGATGAGAAATGGAAGAAATTTCCTCGCGACAGACACTTTGAGTACTGTTGGCCTGAAGTTCTCATTAACCTCCCCAACATGGCTGAAAGAAATCATCGGAATGCGTACACGAGGTTCTTGACGGCAGCGCTGTAAGGATTGACATATCCTTCTTTCAGACAATCAAAAGAGTACCCCAGTCCGCCCTGCCCCACAAGTTCAAGAGCGGTGCGATTCAGCCATTCCAGCATATTTATTTCACGAGGCCCGTGCTTTACTTGCGCTGCAATGCCGTCTCGGAGCTATTACATATGCGCAATCAATAACGTCACTAACGCCAGAGACAAGTAAGGCACTGACACAATTCGTCACCTCGAGAAAAGCAGGCACCATGTTGCGCACATGGCTGATGGAAAATGCAGGGTTGAGCAACTTCCGCTGTTTTCGATGGTGCTCGCCTGTATTTGAAATAAGATACAGGGACAATACAACAAGAGTCCCACCGTACCCAACGTCGAGAGTAGGCCATCCCCAAACAGAACCTTGTTTGTCCTGCAGGGCTTTCCAGTAAAGTGAAACGTGAAGCACGGTGGAAATCCCTACGCTGAAAAGGCAGGAGTCACTTCAAAAGTGTCCTGGTCTTTGACCAAGATATGGTACATAGCCTTTGGATCAAATACATACAACTCCCTTGCCTGTGAACAACGCTCTTAGAGAATAACGACGTGTTTGCGCGATTGAAGTACCCCGAAAAGCCCATAGAACTTTGAGACTGAACCGTAGCGTTCCGCAAGCATCTTGTGGAAATCCCATGCATACCGCGCAAATATCTGATTTAAGTTACCTGGTCGATTTTTCAGTGCGTTAACTCGTTGAGATTGGGCATAGCGCCCTTACCTGTGCACCAATGCTGACGAAGTGGCCCGGGAATGTTATCCAGTGGATTTCTTGCAAAGTAGCTACCCCAAACGGCGTAGAGGAATAATCCCACGGCGCACAACAACAGCCAGAGATAATGCATGATACTGAACAATCACTGGGGAAAAAAAGAGATTACACCAAGTGAGAATGTGGCACGAACCTCGAGCTCGAGATTCGCACCAAATATTTGTGATATTCTACTCAAGTTACAAAAATCAGGGAGTTTTGTACGCAAGAACGTCAGAATTTATCTCATCGATGTCACCCGGACCTTCCGTGGATCGCATCACGAACAGGAGTGGGGTTGCTATCAAGCGCTGACGAGATCGGGATCTATTGGTATCCCCCAAGCCACTCTTGCACCAAGATGGTTAGCATGATATGAAAATTTGACACTAAAAAGTCGAACAAGCTAACGCGCAAGGAGCATAGGTTTCCCGCGCGAAGGCGCAGGAATTGTTGAAGTTCGCCGTACATGCAATAGGAGATAACTTCCCCAGATGCGGGGACAATCAAAGGAAGACAGCAGAATAGGTAGTGTTTGGTAGTACGCACTGTCTTCCACTCGCAAGTTGCCTATATACATCGATAATGCAGGACTCGCGATACCTAGAAAAGGCACTAGAAGTAAGATTTATGGGTGCTATCAATACAGCTGAAAAGATAATACGAACTACATAACCTCAATCAACTCTCGCACGTTTCCCGGGCCTGCCTTCCGGATCATCGCCACCACCTTCCTCTGGTCGATTCCCAAGCTCTGTTCGCACTTCACTCTCACCAAACGGACCTCTGTTGGAAGGCCCATCCTGCCCTTGCTCAACTGAACGCGAACGAGATTTATATGGAGCGGTTGGGGCATGACCTGATACACCCCTCAGAACATCGAGTTCATTCTCTGCTCTTTGTCGTGCGATGCGTTCCTCCTCCCAAAGCCTCCTCATGTCCTCCAACTGCGCTTGCAAGTCACCCATTGCCTGATCCATGAGCAACTTCTCTAGTGTCCATTTCTCAATGTTGCGTGCCTCGTTTTCTTTCAGATGGTGGATATATTGCACAGCACGCTGAAGGATTGCGCCTTTTGCCTTCTCACCAGAACTGTTTGGTACTATGCGACCGAGTTCGTTAATGCCCTCGTTGATATTTCCTCGGCGTCGACGCTCGACTTCTTTCTGAAAAAGTCAAACGAGTATCAATGACCCAAGCACAGGAAGACTCAACGAAAACACCTACATGGTTGTCCTTACGCTGACGGGTCCACTCATCTGTGCCCATTGCAGCACTCCTGGCGGCCCGGGATCTTCCCGTCGATCCAGACGCCGGTTGTGGAGCTGTTGAAGGAGGCTGCTCTCCTATGTCTGTGTCACTAAGAGCTTCGCCTCCATCCTGTGTGTGATTGGTTGCCGGAGGGGTTTGACCTGCAGCTGCCGCTGCGGCAGACAAGTGCCCAAGGTTAGGAGGACCGCGGGGGTGTGAAGAAGGGCCAGGATCGCCAGGGAATGGTATTGGGTGCTGAAGTTGGTGTTGATTTTGAAGAGGGAACAATCCAGCTTGGGCGAGAGCTTGCAAAGACTGAGCGGCTTCTCCGGTCATATCGCCCTGAGCAGGAGCCTATTAATGTAACCAAAAATGGTGTCAGCGGCATATCCAGAGAAAATTGACGAGTGCGACAGAAGCAGAGTGAAGTTGAATGCCCATAACTCGTCAACCATACAAAGGTAATCTGATATAATAATCTAGAATAGTTGTTGGCCACAGACCTTGTGGAAGAGACTAGGTAGGTTCTTGAGGAGATTAGAAACTTGAGCGGCATCCATACCCTCTATCTGCAAGGGGATGCGATCGCCATTTTGAACCGCAACTGGTGCTGGTGAACCCTGACCAACGCTGGTAGTGGATGCGCCGGCGGGAATAGAAGTGTGCTGTGCAGAAGTCATGGTGAGGGCTGGAGTCTCCAGCGAGCTGAACAACTACCCATGTTTCTTTAATAATTTTGTGGATTGTTTAAGGGTTTCTAGACTTACAAGTACAACAGGAATATAGGCACAGGATGACTTTGAGGGAAGCAAGCTGGAGCGGAAGGTCGTGCTGGTCACGGGGTAAGGAGGTCAAAGTCACGGGAAAGTCACATGTCGCCTCTTATATCGCGAAACTGATTCTTACAAATATAAACAAATATATCATCACGCCACCCACATTTAACGGCAATAAAACCCACGCAATTGAATTATTCAACGTTAGCTAGGGACACGGACGAACTATTTGCGTTTCGACATCATTATCCTCACAACTTGGCAGCCAGGTCAAAACAAGGTCAAGACGACAGTCCTGCAGGACTGACATAGCACTTTTACTACTTCCGCAGAGACAGTTAATTCTGAATGATAATTCCATGTAACGGTTTATCAATTTACTTACTAGAACACTTCAGGTTTTGACATGCGCCAAGGGCTTGTGAAGGCTAGCCGTACGGCGCCTATATGATTGATATCCCATTTGGTCGTCTCTCTTCGGCGGAGTGACAATTCACCGTCGTCTTTTCTCTCGTCTTTCTCCTTCTGTGGTAAACCTCTTGTTTCTCTTACCATCTGACTAGTGACGATGCGTATCTCTGTGGAAGACCCTCTTACACTTGCAATTGCACCTCCCAAAGATGAATCGCCCGAGGAGAAAGAAACACGGGAGCAAGCTGAGATCGAAGCCCGTCGAATAAGTGAGGCTATCGACGAGCAAATCCGTCAAGAACGAACCGCACTCAAGAAGAAAAAGAAACCCGTCAAAGTACTTCTCCTTGGGCAGAGCGAGAGCGGTGCGTCCATCAGAGCATGATTTCGGAAGCCAGCTTATCCCGATCATTCAGGAAAATCTGCTACACTCAAAAGTACGTTTCAAGGGCATTCGTGGATTACTAAGGGGTTGAGAGGATCTCGTTTCAGACTTCCAATTACAACATTCACGACGCGAGTGGGCGGAGGAGCGAGCTTCATGGCGGGCAGTCATTTATCTAAACCTCGTTCGCAACATTGTCAGGGTCCTGGATATCCTCAGTCGGGAAATGTCCCTAGCCGAAAGCGAAAAGCGCCCAGGGTCTACAACAGTGGAGTATCTCAGCGATTCCGACGATGAGACAACCACCCATAGAAATGTTTATCACTTCTCTGACAAGCATCGCTTCATGCAACGGCGTCTCGGCCCGTTGCGCAGCATTCAGATGGACCTCGAGAACAAGCTCGGTCCTGAATCGCAAGAAGTCCGATCAACAGCTTCCACATCCGCAACACCATTTGATTCTCCAAACTCTCAATTTCTACCCAAACGCCCCTCGCGAGACTTTGGTATCAACTCAACAAACGGATGGAAATCTGCTTTAGAAAAGCTGCGCCCGTCAATGATGGCCAGTGCCCGTTCTCAGAGACGGAGTGATAGCGATCACAGCGAGATCACTGATGTGCTCGCTGGGTGCAAGGAAACCATGCTAGACTTGTGGCAGGACCCCGTTGTCCAGCAAGTTTTGTCGCATCGCAAGACAAACATTGAAGACTCTCCGGGCTTGTGAGTGTTCCTTACACTGTATTTTAATACCCTTACTCATCGGATCGAAGCTTTTTGAACGACATTGACCGCATCGTATCGTATGATTATGAACCTAGTGACGACGACATTGTTCGTGCGCGTCTACGAACGGTAGGCGTTCAAGAACATAAAGTCGTGATGGACGACGGTAAGCCGTTCGATCACTTCCGAGTACCTACATAAAGCAATATTCCGCAGGCAATGGGAAAGAGTGGCTATTGTATGATGTTGGCGGAACAAGGTCTTTGGTAAATTTGATCACTTATCTGGCCATATTTTGGAACTTACAACTGTCCTATGAAGCGTGTAGCATGGGCGTCGTATTTCGACGACGTCGATGCCATCATTTTCCTCTGCCCAATCTCTTGCTTCGATGAGCAGCTCCGTGAAGATCGTCGCATAAATCGCCTAGAAGATAGCTATCTCCTGTGGAAATCAGTCTGCTCGTCTCGTATTCTAGCCAAGACCGAGATCATTCTCTTTCTTAACAAATGCGATCTCCTGCACAATAAGATCAAGCGCGGGTTGTGTATAAAGGATCACATCCCGAGTTACGGCAGTCGTAAAAACGACACCGTTACAGTGATGAGATGTAGGTTCTAATTTGCGCACAGTTTGCAAATTGGTCATGGCTCACGCGCGACGCAATCGTTCTCTTCTTTTCCAGATTTCCAACAACATTTCAAGGAAATTTCTAAGCAGTATTCTCCGGAGCAACGGCCGTTTTTCATCCATTTCACATCGGTAATCGTGAGTTCTCCCACTGTTTGACGTGCCTGGGTTCCTTGAGAATGTTCTACTGTTGAGGAATCGCGTACCCATTACCACCCTGGATGGCTAATTGGTTTTTTTGCTTTTAGGACACTAAGGCGACCGCAGCTACGTTGAGCGTAGGTGAGTGTCTACACGAATTAAAGATGTTTTGATCCTCACATTAGTACTCTTAGTCGAGGAAAGTATTCTTCGTACTCATTTACGGAATGCGGATCTTCTGTAATATTATCGCTGTGTTATCTTATCACAACCTTAATATACCCCCCACCTACTTCATTGTTGTCGATGTTTTCTACATATGTTGTGTCAATACCTTACTAATGGATGTCTCTCCATGCTGCCAATGTTATCTATGAATCGCAACGACCCTGCACCCATCCAGGTGGTACTTAATGCAAATGTATGCAGGGTAGTAATATGTGACATACCTAATGTACCTAGATTACCTATATATGCTCCATTATGAGGGGAATACACTGCAGGGAGATCTACCTTGGGATTGGAACGAGATTACATCGCGACTCAGAAATTATGTAAGTGGATTAGGCATATCTCTGTAGTTGAACGCAAGGAAAAGAGGTTCGCCGAGTTGACTAGATTTTGCTTGGTAATTCAAGCTCAAGCTTCATATGTCACCAGCTGACTGCGCATGCACTTACCGCTTTTCAAGACGTGCAGGTGGGCCTGACAGAACTGGGTACCAGTCTGCCTCTTGAGCAATACTGCCAAGGTTCATCGCCATTAATTTCTTGGACATAATTCAGGTCTAGTGGAAAATCGACGAGTTCTCAATTCAGTAAATCTTTGATAGATCACTTAGCAAAAACACTATCTAACGAAGACTATGAAACAACCGCGAGACAGATCAATCCTTAGGAACCCGTTCGACTCTGTCCCTCATCTCTACCGTTTCCGTTCCGCAAGATGGGTGTGGCAAGTCCTCTCTCAGAACGCATTTGTTCTTCTGGAGATTGTGTCCGAGGACTAGAAAACTGCCTGCCAGGCGTCATCGTCCCCGCTGTTCCAAGCTCCACTTCTGGGCTCTCAGCCTCGTCTTCACTGTCATGCGGCGTACCTAGTGCGCTTAGATTCGCACCTGCGGATTGACCGGATATCGAGATATTCCTTCGCGCACGTCTGGCATGGAACGTACGGCTGGCAGTGGCATTTGAGAACAAAGGAAGAAGATATCTCTCATCCAGCGCTTGGAACCATTTGCCGTCCTCATTGGCCTGTCTTCCATCATGTCTTTCCGAGGACGGACCAGCATCCGCTGCGGTTGTGGCCATAGGGAGCACTTCCGCTTCCGACTCAAAGGATTCCGATGATGCTGCAGAAAACATAGTGTTGCCGATCGGTGATGGCGGTGCTCCCGGGTGGTGATTATAAGGCCGCGATGCATAGTGCGACCCCACTCTGGCCGCAGCCCGCCCATATCCGTGCTGCGACGGCGAGAAATATGGCAAGGGCTCAGAATCGTCAGTGTACCTATTCCATGCACCGCTATGGCGGCGATTCTGCCATGCGTTGCGTCCCGGAGGTGCATCTTCGTCGCTGCTGCTAGCAGCTTCGTCTTCAACGCCAGTGCGAATACCAAGGATCTCTAGCATGCGTGCAGTGGTACCCCCGAAGACGAAAACGGTAAGCACCACTACAACCAGGACAGTTGTCCGCAGTGTCTGCGCATTCTCGCCCTTGAAACCAGCCGCGAGTGCCACACCCACTGCACCTCGTAACCCAGCCCAGAACAACATCATCTGGTAGGAGTGTGGAAGCTCTTCTGTTCGCTGTCCCCGAGCATGACGAGTGAAGAAGTTGATCGCTTCAGATAGAGGGAAGACGGCTGCGTATCGGGTAAACACGACTGCAACCGTCGTGACTACAATGAAGAGGGGCTTGACATAGTTGGTAACGCGCTCAGATGACGGAGGACTTGTGAAAAGTGAGAGACCGAGGTAAATGAAGATGAAGTTCTCGGAGAGCTGAGCGAGAGTCGAGAAGATATATTTTGTTGTTCGCTGCGTTCGTCGGGACATGGTATGATATGCGTAGTGCTTCAAGGTGATTCCGCAAAACAGGAGGGATACGATGCCAGACATCGACAAGCCGTTCGACAAGAAATAGCAGGTATATGCACAAAGGGCAACGAGACAAGATTCGATGGAAGGATACAGGCTCATTGATGAGTGTTTGAGGATTAGAGACATTGCCAGGCCGAAACTAACGCCAAGAGCCATGGAAACGCTGAATGAAAGCAAGAAAATTCCGATACCATGGAATATGGACGAGATGTATATCTCTGTACCGTGGAATTGCGCGAGAGTTCTGAAAGTCACGATATTAGTATGCGTATTATAGAAGGAGAGAGGCATTTCCAACTTACTCATACATAACAATACTGACCGCATCATTTAGTAAACTCTCGCCAAAGATGATGGTGTAGAGCTTTGGGTCCACCTTATACTGATTGAATATGGCAAGAACAGTCACCGGATCGGTTGCAGATAGTGTAGAGCCATAGATCAAGCACTCCAGCAGTGTAACATCCAAAGATTCTAGTCCCAGGAATGAGTAGAGATACACGAGTACCCTGTCCTAGAACAGTTAAGCAAAGTATTGATAATGCGAGAAACGTATTCTCATTTGACGCACCCAACACCAACAGCTGATATTAATGTACCCAAAAATGCAAAGGTAAGGATGGAACCGAAGTTGCGGAAAAAATTCTCCTGCAGCAAGGTTGTATGTCTGGATCTATTTTGATATTTGCGCGTCGCTCACCTGCTTGAGCTCATATCCGGAGTTAAGAATAATGGGAGGAAGTAGCAAGTTGAAGAAGAGGGTATGTTTGAAGGTCTGTGAATAAGATTTCAGCCACAGCAGTCACAGTTTACGAGGAGACATGCTCCAGTAAAGCAATAAACCAAACTGTCCACGAAAGCAGTGCAGAGACGTAACAAGTGGATACTCACTAGCATTTCTCGAATCATCGTGCCCGGTGCAAGTCTAACCACCAACCCGACAAACATCCCTGCAAAGATGGAGACGGTAGTCTCATGGATGGCCCGGATTTTCCTGATTTGCAGGTAATAAGACGTCCATAACGAGACGATGAGAAGCAAGCAAACAAGAAACAGAGACCACGACGAATAGTACTCTTCGTCTTCGGCAATAGGAGCTTCAGGCGTTACTGCAGATGGCGCCTGTACAGTGATTGAGCTCAACTTGAAGGCCATGAAGTGTGCGCAGCCGGGAGTACCACGACTGCAGGATGCTTGGGTCACGGGTACTCCCAGTGTCCCACGCAACACAACTTTAATGTTACGTAATACAATCGGTGTCTCCCATTATGACTTGGAATACTTAGCAGAGCCTGAGTGTATTAATGACTGAGATATACAATAAGGCCCTATATGCATGTTATTTCGCTGCTTATTTTAACCTCCTCTGTGTCTTTGCTGCCTGAGCTCGAGCAGCGGTGATCTCACCCCTCTTGCTTATGTACCACGATTTCGCGTACAGCATAGATTCCATCATGGTGGGTGGTTTGACCTTTGGTTCGACGCGGGGAGTTATATTGAGCCACCTGCGCACTGTTGCACGTTGTAGGATGAAGGACTGCAAGCACGACACCACCACACCAGTCAGGATGGACAACCATAATCCCTGAAAATATCATTGTTAGAATTGAATGTGCAAGATAAAACCAAGAAAACCCTACGCTAGGCAGTGAGCCCATGAGAGGGACGGTCATGAATGAAAAGATGCGCATGTAATTCATGAGATGGGCCATGTCGGGACGCTCAGCAAAATTAACATCTCCTTTCATCACCTGCGACCATCAATGAGTATCAAGTTCCCGGAACATAACTCCTACATATACGCACCGACATTTGAATGTTGATGGCAACAGTGGACAAGATGGGTAGGATGTAGTAAGGGTCCGCCATAGTCAAGTCAGGCAGAAAAAAGACGCCGCTCTGCTTGAGCTGCTCTACAGGAAGCATGGTCATCTTCCTGACAGCCAAGAACAAACCCAATGTGACTGGGATTTGGACAAATGGCATGATAATGGAAGGAAGCACCCGCGCTCCCGCTTGTTCGTAAATTTTCTGTCTCTTCAGGGATATACGCTGCAATGCAAGACGGTCACTGGTATTTACTGATTTCCATTCCGCCGTCATAGCCTGCAGTTGATCTGTATAGGGAAGCAAACGCGACGAGTTGCGAAGGTTCATGATGTTGGCAGGTAAAATGATCACACGCCACAAAATTGTGCCAGCGATGATCGTGTAAAACCATGGCATTCCACTGCTGACCTGTAGAAGTTCGAATGACCACCTTATGATCCCAGCCGGTGACCAGCCAGTGAGGCCAAGTTCTGCTAAATCTCCATATTGAAGGGGTGGAATGGCGGTGCCAAACGCAGGAATATCGATACCCGCACCACTCTCACCAACGGCTGTTAAACTATCCTGCACGGTAGTTCCTGGTATCGGAGCAGAGTCTAGCTCCAGTGTCGCTGTATTGACTGCTGTTTCTGGTTCCAAGTCCACAGAAGCGGGACTAATTTCACTACTAGAATCTGGTGCTGACTCCACTGCCGATTCCGGCTGCTGCCCAGGTATAGCCGATTTTGACCACCAGAAGTTACGAGCATGCGGTATGCGCTGGGAAGAGAGCACCCTCGGCGTAATTTTTGAGTGCTGCAGGAAGATTGAGTACACGAGAATATATCATAATCTTTAATGCGCACCGTCAAGGTTAATAACCGCGCTTGGTTTTGAGACGCTTGCGTCCATATTCTGTAATGTCATTAGCAGTGTTATGTTGGTAGACTCGCTCATTGGATGCGTACCTTGTACCAGAAACTCTTGGACTCAGGCGAATGCCTACGCGTACCGTTGAAGGCAGAAGCATCGATTTATAAAGCCTACGCTTTGCTCAAGCTGACCACCACCCTTAAGCTTCACTGGCAGGTTGAGTGTAAAGGTTCAAGAAATAATTTATGGTGCCGAGCCGAGCCGAACGTTCTCACAGTCCAATTCACCTGGATAGTTTGTATCTCCTCCGAGTCCATCATGCACACATACCGGTGAGCCCTACGAAAGTGAATTGCGACCATTGACATGGTTGAATATTATAACAGGGGTCACAGAGCAGATTCATTTAGACCAATTGATGTCCTTGAGCTCAACGAACTTCGGGCACGTAATCGCACATTTAACGGTGCTTACCGACGTACTGCCCTTGCTACCCTTGGGTACGCACTGACCGCCCTCCGACTGTTTGACTCGCGTTTTCTTCGAAGTAAGTTTGTCATTTTATCGTCTTGACTTCTTCCATGATGACCATTATCCTCCTTCCATCACCCAAAACATTGGACAGTTGGTATTCTCTATCTCGTTCTCTCCATTCTCCTTTTCGCTCTCGGGTATATTCGTGCTCGACATTCACGGCATGACTTTTCCGACCGATCGAAAACTAGCGCTCTTTATGATCAGGCGCTTCCTACTGTTGGGCAGGAAGACAGACGAGAATATGGTCGTCCATTCATAACGGCTGGACGTGATGTCGTTGCTGTTGGTGCTCTCGTAATGGTGGTGGAAATCCTGTTGCTTGCGTTTGTACTTCAAATGTGACTCCTTTCTGTGCGGCAACAATCTCATACATTGGATATGGTGCGATGTTTAACTTTGCTAGCTCCGTCTGATCTAATTTGTATCGTAGGTATGCTGCTCAAGTGCTATTCATAGCCGCACTCCTCTGTTTCAACTGAGAAAAACAGAGCCGATATGCCATCTAGTGTCGATGTATTGTGACCAGTGTATCAAACTCAACTTGAGGGACACAGAAGTCATGTCAAAAAATTACAAATGTAGTATTGTATGGGCGGCCCAGCAGCCAGTCATAATATTCCACAGGGTCAACAAGTCCTCATGGTACAGCCAACAAGCTTATTGTATCATTAATGAGATGAGTACGTTGGTATTATTGAGCCGACTCGAAACCAGGCGACACGACTAAAATGATTCCAAGCATACCATGCCCACAAGGATCAAAAGGTGAAAGGGAGGAAGACAAACGACTTCAAAGTTGATGCCCTGGAGAGTATTTGTCTAAAGAGGAATCGCAATAGGTATAATAATAGACAACTCCGTTCCAGTCACCATAAACAATCATCGAAATTCCAAAGTTACCAGCTACGAGTCCACCAGAATTGTATAATGTAAGCCTCAGAAAGCTGAGACCGCGAGACCTGCAGCACCCAAGATAGCACTGACAAGTAACGATACATCTGCATGTATGGACCGGGGACTACCACCGGTAAGGCCACTAGACAGGCCGCCAGCAGCCTGCACAGCGCCGCTCAAGAAGCCGCTTGGGCAAGTTGACAGGGTGGCATTGTAAAGAGCAGGCTGGCCACGGAGCAGTAAGCTGTTGTTCAGACCTGGGGCGTAGGGGAGACTGGACTCGAACGAGATGTATGAAGTGAGAATGTTGCGTGTGCAAGTGGTGCAGAGTTGAGTCGAATTCATTTTGGAATCAAGGAAGAGGAACACGAGATTGGTGTCTTGATATGTCGTGGTGTTGGGAATAAGGGCAGTGGTGGAGTTGCTGACGTCCCGACGTGCGGAAGCCCCGCTGCCAGGCGTCGTGTATAGGAATTGCTGCAAAGCCTGTTGCTTATTGGAGGTCACCAAAGCCACATTTCCAGCAGCAGTGCTACCGGACGTAGTGTTCAGTTGCGTGACACAGTATTGCCCGTTGTCAGACTTTGAGCACACGGCTTCTCTGAGCGGCGTCAGGACATAGAGGACATCATAAGTCCTGAGGACATCGGTATTGAGATTTGTCGTAAGTTCTGCTGAGCATGCCGAGTAGTATTGCATCAACTGAGAGCGAACAATGCTGTCAGGGCATGCACTGAACGCAGAAGCCGAGCAGAGGTTGCTCAATGCAGTGTGAATGATGCTCGTAGTGATGGCGCTCGAGTTAACCCCCGGTGCGAATGCAGATGTCGCAGATGTGATTGGGGTTGTGCAAGCGGAGAAGCTGCTGTTGCTGTTTAGACTAACTAAATAGTCTGAACATCCTTGACTGATTCCTGAAGGAATGAAAGGATTGGAACTGGAAGACTGGGGAATGGTTTCAGAGCGGTGTTGTCAGTCTGACAATCAATGATTTCATAAAAATTGATGCTTACCGACTGTGCCAAAGAAGCACTAATAAATAAGGAGAGAATAGCAAATGACTTCATTGCAAGGTGGGTATGATAGATATCAACGAGTGGACGGGTTTGCAGTCGAAGGCGACGATGTTTCTGTTTGAAAGAAAACAATATGATGGGAAAAGATCTTTCCTCAGTTACAAACAAAGCCAAATACAGAACACGTGGTTGCTCATGTTTTGGTTTAACTTGAGTCTGGCAACGGTTGAATCAAAAACATGGACTCAGTATAATATCCTGGGATTGTCAAATACGAAAATTCAGGCTCAAGAGACTTCCAAGCTATGCAACCCTCATCACTGTTCACTCGAAATACGGCATACCGACGCCGCTTGCCCCAGTTTTTTTTGCAAGCGGACTATCCCTACTGGATATGTACCTTTTTAATGTACCTTTGGTCTCCAGCATGGATGCGGGGGATACAGGGATGAATCAAGGCCTATCGAGGCACCGCTCCAGTTTCTCTTTCACCTTATCAATTGGCCTCCACGAGTGTGAGTGTACCATTTTACCTCGGTACCTGGCTAAATCCAACATCCATCTGCCATTCCTCCCGAGTCTCACTCCACAGATCATTGGCTGATCGGGCCGCAACTCGGTGTCCGCACCCTTACAAGGAGCTCACAATAATTGTAAGTCGTGACAGGCTTACCCATATCCGATCGACCACGGATCTTGTACACACCTGCTGAGTGACCCACATGACTGCATGGGACTCATCATAACTGCTGTCCTACCTGAAGATGCAATTTGGATCTGTGTCCGATTCTTTCTCACACACTAGGGTTAGTGATAAGAATTCCTAGTACAGAAGGCTGTTCTCTCCCTGTTCCAGGGAAAACCCACTACTAGTACATAGTACGGACATGAAAGAGCCTACGTTCTACTCCAGTAAGTCTATCGCCGCTTAACCTCGCCTGGCTCAGGCGTGTCACCTTCAGGATCCGCACTGTCGTGCTGACACTGCTTCTGTTCACATACCCCAAACCTATCTGGATTTTTGTTCAGTAAGAATACTTCTGCAGACAAGGCATGTACATACAAGGACTTTGAGAGCACAAGGACGGTCAGATTGGATCGTACTGGTTACAGCAAGCTACTTGTCCAGAGTCCTGGAACTCCGCTGAGTTCAGGTTGCGAATCCTCTTATCTGCGCTATGTTGTACATGCGGCAAGACCAGCTGATAGCTGATGTTCCACCGCCAAGGGTTCGTCTCCACAACGCGGTAAGCACCGAGTGTCTCCCATAATTCCTTATCGTGATGACCACTTTTTTGCCGCCTTGGTCCATCTAGTATCTACAGAGCTCCCTTGGCTTCGATGACGCAAGTCGCAGTCGGATTTGCTCCGCCAGAGAGAGCCCAAGCTGACTCGTCAACGAGCCTTGACCTGTCTGCATATAATACTAAATTTGATGTGAAGCAGTATTACATCTGTCTTCCCGCTTTCCTTGCTCAAAGTCATCTTTGTACAGACGTTCAAAAGTCAGCAGCACCAACGTGTCGGTTGGCCACAACCAATTCGAGTTTGAATATTATCAAATAGATTGGTGAAATAATCCCCATCCGGGTCCGTTGCGATCATAATCACTCATTTCCGTCGAGGTGCTGCATGAACATGCGCTCATGATCGTTCCTTGTGCGGCATATCGTCGCCGATGTCGCCAATATCGGGAGCGCATTTTAATAACACGTAACTGCTCAGCAGACCATACCTTTTTGTGCTTGAATGAAATGAGCAAACGGATGACATCCCGGGTGGGTGAAATACATAATGCAGAAGAGCATTTGGAAATCAATTGGAAATCGTGGAAGCTATAATTTGTCCAGCTGAGGGGATT
The DNA here is from genome assembly GCA_000827255.1 of Suillus luteus UH-Slu-Lm8-n1. NCBI lineage: Eukaryota > Fungi > Basidiomycota > Agaricomycetes > Boletales > Suillaceae > Suillus > Suillus luteus. The sequence goes on from KN835478.1 coordinate 20,375, forward strand.
AGCGCAAATCGTGACTACATATCATGGTAGAGCCTCCTGAAGAAGTCGGAACTCGGAGATTGACATACTTGTAGAGTCGTGTTTTATGCGTCGATGATGTACGGCACTGGTAAACTCGAGGAATAGAAGACGATCAATCGGATTGATGCGCGACAACATCAATTCTCGCACAGCCTCGCAACCAACCTTGTAGTGAAAATAGAGATGTTGGGCACCGGTGATTTTCAATTGCAATCCACAGCCTGAGCGAGGCTGCGATGCTTACGTCAGGGGATATCGCACTCTAGACAATCCACCATATAAAACATAGTATTCGGACACAACTAAGAAGTAAAAAGGAACAGTAACACATTGGATACATCATCTTATCAAAGTTCATATACTACCACTTGTTTATATCAAGCGAGAATTTTGACGTGTTTCTGAGTACTAAAGCCAATGTCTCTCATTGGTGGAGAGGACTCGGCTATCACGAAAACGACGCGTCAAAATCTTTCGGCTTGCTGATCAGTAGAAGGGCAGGGATCAAAAGTCCAAGAACTCCAGGAGTTCTGTCCACGCTCCTTCCCCCTTCCCACAATATGTGCGTACTTCCGTGTTATCTTCCAAAATAAGAATTACAATGTATCTTGCAAAATGTTGCGCCTACGCCAGTCCACAGTAAAGATGGGAAGGCGGATCGTCCACCTTGGTCAGGCTGAAAATGCCCCGCAAGCTCTCACGTTCAGACACGCCAAAAGAGCTCCAACATCCGACAAAGGAACGTCTGTTATGGATGTAACCTTCAAAGATCCACGTCCCACGTCCTTCGTCACCGGAGTATTTCTGCACGAATAGTACGTCATGAGAATGTGAAAATCTATCGAGCGAAGCAGGACTAACCGGTTTTCTCGTCAGAGTGACAAGTCCATCAGATAAGCGGATCCTTCCAAAAAAGATAAATGCACCCCAAGTAGCTTCCAACCTGCGTGGAGTCTATACAAATGCGTGAACAATCCAGAAAAATCCTGTGATAACGAAATGCTCACCTCGCCAGTGATCACGACATCCAGGGCATGCCGTGGGTCCCTGTAGTTCTCGGAGGTATCAGTCGGGCGAAAAAGTTCATATCGATGCTTTGATGATCCTGCGGCGTCCGAAAATTCATTTGCTGTCTGAGGTGGGAAGGCATGACAATCGTGTCACTAACAATGGAGCACAGTGAGAACACACGCACAGTGACTCTTTCACAATCATTCATGAATAAATGTTTGAACGCTGACTCTCCAAAATCACCATTCCGCGGAACGCTGGGCAATGGTACGCATGGTGTGAAACAGAGGTGCTCCTCAAGCCGACATTGGATAGGATGTCTGGACACAAAATCAGGCGAAACCGTGGGATCCGATTTCTGGGAAGGACATTGACAGAACGATGTCGGTGATGTCTATGGGGGTTTTAGTCGAATTCTCGAAGCCATTGACAATCGCCTACCCTGTGAAATCCATCATTGATTAGGACTAGTAAATGTTATCGAGCACTCACATGTATGTGCCTTCCCAAGTTCCACTTAGCAACCCAATGCACGACCGAAGTTCCAAAGTGTCATCCGGTAAGTCCAGGCGATGGGCAATACGATAGAACTCTTCATCATGAACGAGACTTCTTGATGCCCGTATCTTCCTTCCCGCACGATCCGCGAAGGGTTCACGGGAGGGGTTTTGATGACCCGAATCAGCGACAAGAGGTGTCCTTCTTCTTGTGATGGCAAAGAAGTCTTCTATAGTGGGACCATCCTGTTCCGTAGGGCGCGCAACTGCTTGAGTTTGCGGCAAATGTTTGGGCACTTGGAGAGCAATCGCCTCCTTCAGTGCGAAAGTTAGGAAAATTGACGCGGAAAGAAGGCTGGGAGCGGTGAGCTTGTATTCCCTGGTGTAGATCGAGGAGACGGGCGCCTGGTGGTTATTTTCGTCACCAGCGCCGGGCATCAATTCTGGTGCTCGGTTGTACGATCCATCGAATGATAAAAGACATCGTCTTGTTCCACTATTCACATTGAACGAAAGAACCTAAAATGATGTCAGTGTGGGTTTAATATATGGGCGCGGTCACTTTATCACATTTGTCGACCCTGTGACAAAAGGCCTTAGTTCCGAAAGCGTCTGACTGCGTTCCTCCGACGGCATATCGGTAATAAACTCTGGACGATGCATTAAATCAGGAACGCCTACATACTAGAAAAGTGCGCAATAGCCTCACTGTGAGACCAAACCAAACATGCGACAGATATAGCTAATGCGCGAGCCGTGTCGTCACGAAGAACCCCTTGCTGGCCAAGGCAACGTTTCAATAGCATACGTATATATTGCGCGATGCCGGCAGAGTGAAGCTGAGATTCGTTCATCCCATCGCTCTCCAACAGCATTAGGTAGATTGTCCAGAGGTCGGGAAGGATATTGTGATCAACAATATGGCGATGCCGGATGCTTCGAAGGACTGCGCATCGACGCTGTAACTCCAATGCCAGGTTCGTAGTCGTAGGAGATGCTAGTTTGCTGCGACGATGATGAGCAAATAAGTCAAATCTACTGCGAAACACCCGCGCGTAGAGCTGGGGGCAAGATTTCAGGGAGAGGGCGTCGTGTAGGTTGCGGCTACATAAAAGTAGCTGAAGAACAGCGCCAAGGCCGGAGAACGGGGCGGAAGCAACAGTGAAGAAAGCTATCTGGGACAGAACATCGACAGGGATTGATTCGAGGTGAGGAAGCATCATACTCTGTGTAAAATCATAACTGCAGGCGCCTTTTAAACTAAAAAGCAGGTGAGTGGCGGAGTGCCGTTCGAGCAATGAGATCGCCGCGCGAACTAAGCGGAGGTTTGCTTTTCTCATTGAGAAAATTGAAACGTCTGAAAGAGAGGTAAACACACGTTCTCCAGATCAGATCTTGATTGTAATCGTGGCTACACACCCGTGTGCCTGGTCGAATTCATATATCCGTCTTCACAGCAAGTGCTATCGGAAGCGCACCGTAATTCTTGACCAAATAGTTTCCACATCTAGCACGGGGCAATATATGTGGCGTTGATTGCGCAAGTATTGTCCAGACTAGTACTGCTGAATCAGGGTCAATCGCTAAAGTTGAATGTGTACATCACTTCAAATGTGGATGCAAAGCTTCTGCTCTAACGGCATTACCCAGTAAACGAGCGCTCAGTACTCAGTGGATTTTGTGAAACATTTTTTGAGCTTCCAGCATCTGACACGAGGGCAAGAAAGCCTCGTAGAGAGCTGTTGCTACCAAAGCAACTACTCCGAGCACGGAGATGAACGATCCAGAATCGTTGTTGTCAGATGACAACAAGCGTTCCGAGCATCGAACTACTCCGATGGTGCATTGATATTATGATAACGGTCAAATGGCGGTGGCAAAACGCATTTCCTAAGATGCGCCAAGAAAGGCAACATAGGTTTCGCACCGCTTTGTGCATTCCCCCATCTGCTTGAAGTTAACCTTGTCCACATTGACCGATCTAGCGTGACAACCACTCACAAAGTTGTGCGTGGGTGAAGCAAAATGTGAACCCACGCGTTGCCTGCCCACTGTACGCAGCAGTTATTTCCTCTCTGTATGTAAATGACCTGTGATTTACAATCAATGTTGATGTATGATTTGTACATGTGGTGGGGCAATCCTGTGCAGTGGTACGAACAAGTCAACTTATCATACAGGAGCACCTGATATTTGCGTCCGTTCAACTGGCTTACCAGACAACACTAGCGCATTCGTCACGCACATTTACATTGATTGTGTCGTACAAAACCTTCTCATTTCCTATTAATGATGCTTCTTAACTTGTCTGTCACATCTTACAAAATCTCGCTCATCAACATCCAGTTTGATTACAGTTCTATTGAGGAAAAGTTAGGTGCAAACCGATATGCAAGATACAGGAGAATGCTTACTCTGCATGGCAGCAATGTCGGAGCTCTGGACGTAGTCATCGAATTCAGCGACCTTCTCCTGTAGATCATCCAAGGAAACGAGTTCGTCCTCTTCATAAAAGTCAAGATTCCTTCACCATTACAATAAGTTATGATAACTCACCGACAACCACGGTGATTTGGAGCTTCTTGATGCCATAGCCGACAGCGACTAGTTTGCTCGCACCCCAAACAAGACCTTCCTGCTCGATGGAACGTACAGAGTCCTCAAGCGCTTGCATGTCGGTTTCGTCATCCCAAGGTTTAACCTCTAGGGTCACAACAGACTATTGAAAGTTGGTCATCATTGGCATCACAGTATAAAGTAAGCGAAGAGACCGACCTTCGCAGCTGCTTTGGGTTTGTTGGCTTTCTTCGCATTGTAGGCGGCAACACGCTCTGCCTTGAGTCTCTCTGCCTCGGCGTCATCTTCTTCATCGTCTTCAGCGAAGAGATCAACTTCCTCTTCTTCATCAGCAGCAGCTGGAGCCGGAGCCGATGCCGATTGCACGAAAGCTTGCCCCGCAGTGCTTGAACCGGGCAAAGCTGCATGCTCCGCAGTATAAGACTTGATGTGGGAGTACCATCTGGCAGAGTGCGGGTACTTCGATGGCTCTGGTGCCGTGAGCAACTGGTAAACGTGAACGTCTGCCTGAGAGGGCGTGTATCTGAAGTCAAGATATTTAGCTATCTTATTACATTACGAGCCAAAGATGAATCAGAAGGCTAGGTAAAGAGTTATCGGCATATCTGAGCAGCGGTGTCTAGTCGCTTCTTGGAAACACGGACCATAGCATAGTGATCATCGCGAAAAAAATGCATTGAAGGATGGAGAGATAACTCACCCTTCGATGTAGGACCTGGTAGTGAGATGTTGTTCAAGGGCGGCGAGGTTCAAAGACATCTTTATCGTCTGCAGCGATGGTTGGACTGGAACGGATTGTCAAAGTTTAAAATTTAAAGTTTTTTCGAGATACCTCTTTAGGGCCGGCCCACTTGTCGAACAAGCAAGTCCGACCGCGAGGTTGGCGTTGCGAACCTCGGACTCGTACTACAACTGTCGCCGACGGCGGTCACGGTCCTGATGGACGTTTACCCCAGTGTGGGATACTTAAAGACATCTATCGAATGCGAAGCTGACAAAACTCGGACGTAGGATTTAGAAGCTGCAGCTTGCTGACCTCCCCCGACTTTCACCAGCGCTGAGGGCTGAACGTTTGTACGTCTCATTTGTATCCCCATCGTGTACGATTGGTAACTTATTGAATATGGCACCCCCGTGTTTTACAGAGTTAGACCCTTACGCCATATTAGAAACACACTCGCCTCATGGCTTCCTGTGCATTAATACATGAACTTTCTATCACGGTGTAGAAGATCTGCGTTCATGGACATGCTTTTGGCATAGACAAAATGCACCAGAAGAATCAATCCCATTGGTTCAACTGCGTGACTTTCATCTATGACTTTCAAATGTGTGTATTTTTCCATAGTGATATGGGCCTTTCTACGACATATTGCTGTCGTGCATCAGGCCATTCCCGATTGACACATGAATGTTAGTGAAACATTTTATAACCTGCAAGCTCCTATTGGCGACTGATCCGGGTTGGCTGGTCGAGTTGCCTTGGTGCTCAGCGAAGCCTGTCTCAAGACGACTGTGACATGACACTATTAATTTGCCCGAGTGACGAAACTATTGACACAAGGCGAGTGATTATTTGCTCCCCTTATAAAGTCTTTACTCATTTCATGTAATGTGTAATTGCGCAGCGGAGAAGCTTTCCCCATATGATGCAAAGCAGTTGAACTACCTATACTCAGACGATTATGTCACGAACTCTCGCTGACTCTTTGGTGAGTACTTGCCAAGGTAGTGACGGTTGCTCACACCGTATGCCAGAACAGGCAAAATCAATTGGTGACAGGACCCTACTCATAACTGTTCGAATCCTCTGTCTGTCTCAGTTCATAAGGCGGAAATAGCCTGATCAAAGTTCGTTTATGGAAGGCCGCTTGATCCCGAGATCTTAGCCCACAAGACCTAGTCTGAGTGAGAACATAACATCCATACCCCCTTCTTTCGAATAAAATACACAGGCGCTCGTCTTGGTCTCGCAGAAATGCCGTCTTCCCCGCGATGGACCCTTCGCTATTTGTATATTGACATTCCTCGCCTGAGACTCGCATGCTATGCGCTTCCGTCGTTCCTCGGGTATTCACATGATGGCCGTCGGGCTATATGTCAATGCATTCCCGCTACTCGTATCCGTTCTTGACACCTATTAAACCCTCGCACTTCGATCACACTGATTGATAGTTTTGATGGTGCAATGGTACGAATGCTGTTATACTCATCGTGAGATCAAGGGTTTGATGCGCGGTGGTCTCGGTGTTCCATACGAGCGCCCTTAACGACTGCAAGCTGCGGTGGCTACTGGCCACCTTGGCCGTGGGCACCGCGATCACACTGCAAAATTCCCTGCTCTCACCTAATGGATGATTAATGTCTCTAATCCATGTTCCTCTAAGCGTGCTTCCGCGTAATGCTCCACTTCATGTCACTCCGGAGTGTTTGCCTGCAGACCACAGCACATCGAACAACATTTTTGTACTTGTGACTACTGCAGGAGGATCGAATGTGGTGTGAACATGTGGATGCCGTCAAGGCTGCTTGCATGCATTCGGGCACAATTTACTGTGATTCGCGCCCGACGAGCGGCTGCTCCTTGGGTTCTGCCTACTAGTGTATATGAGCGTATATAAGGCTAAAGCCCAGCTGTCATCGCGGTGATGGGCACGAGTGGTGTCGCGCGGATTTCCGAAATCGTCGGAACTCGACTAGCATCGGGATTACATCACTTGAGCTTGAATCCTGGAAAGGATACAATGACTATCTGACCTTTGCAGGAGTCGTGTGAATGACTGCGTGCTTGCAAGGGTATAACCATTCAGATATTCATTCATGATGCCTTGAGGAGGAGTGTAACGTGTGAAGCATGACAAGGACGGTAAACATTATATTTGGCGAGTTATGAGAGATGGATACAAGCACATCTTGAGGTCGTCAGATCTGACATGAGAATTGCAGGAGTATTGGCACGATAAATCCTTTCGTAAACCGCGCGTTAAGGAGCACTTCTGCATCCTAGATCTTGGGAGATCCTGCAGTACAGCATCCATAGTTTTCTTTTTGTACTCCCACTTACCCATAAGATAAATTACTCGAATGGGCATAGTATTAAGCCTATCAGTGCGGGGAGCTTCATGCGCATGGCTAATAATGAAGGTGCTGAGGCGTCCAATTATCACCTCGGAATTTAGTGATACGTGTGGTCGGCGTATCGATGAAGAGATTACCAGATGGCTGCTATCATAAAACCTGCTCGGACCAGAACGTCTTATCCGGAACTGCGACGGGAAGCATGTTGTACGTGCGCTGTCGGGAAGTCACGAATTGCACTAAGGCTTGTGCCAAAACCTTGCATCGTGACCCCGCAATCTGTTTGGTGGTCTGTCCCACGAAAGTACTCGAAATAGATAAGGCGAGTCCTGGGGTTCCTAAGAAAGACCCTGTTATGGAACATTAAGGTAACATCTCAACAAGGGACAGAAAAGGAAAGCATCCAGACTCACAGCCATGGTCGTGAACGTTGATAATAAGTATTGCGTGTTGACAAAACGTTGCAAGAACGGAAGGGTTAATCATATCCAGCCAGGTCTGTCTGGGCATTACCATAGTCTTACGTGCAATTTCTGTTCGTGAGATAAAGCACTAATTACTCCCTTCAGCTGGACGGTTTGTTCAACGGCGACCTTGCAAGCTGAGATGGAGGTCCTGACGCAAGTATCGATACCGAGACTGTTATTAGCCCTGAATCTGTCCATGCCAGTCGTAGTGGCTGTCGTGCCTCGTTGCAACTTGAAGTTGGCAGTGCCGCTGTTGTGAGAATGACAGCGACATTACCTTCAGGACAATGTCATGCTCTTGTGAGTTTTGCTTCACACGACATGAGAACAGCGCGCATAAACGCAACGTTTCTTTGATCAATGGTCGCAGAATGCATCGATGAGGACTCGGCATCTCATTCCGTTTGCCATCCATCGGCGTCTCATAGTAGTAGCCATGTACTGACAATGACAGGAGTCGTGGTCATTTACCAGGCGGGGGCCGGGAAGGCACAGCAGCAGCGTGGCCATGAGAGTATTGAATTGGCTCATTCCTACCATCAATACATATGCAGTAAAGGCCCGGCTGGTTCCTACAGCAAATGCGATGCGGCACGTCATGAGTTGGTCTGCCGTGCGCAACCTTTGCTAGCTGGTACCACATCTGCATGGGCACTGACAGGAAGTCGTTCAGAGTGCTGCAGGGAGAGCATTTGCTGCGTGGAGCTGAGGAAGTAAAGCAGGGCCTGGCTCAGTACACGAGGAGGTACCCAGGAATTGCGGAATGAATGACCGATTGAAGAACGGGATATTCTATGTAGTCAGTGATAAGCATAGAAGATTAATATAAATATTGTATACTTGCTTGTTGAACTCATTAAAGCTTATTTACAGCTATTTGCAAAATGGTTGACAGTATGAGCAATTCGAGTGAATGAGGAAATAAAAAATAAAAAAAGACCCACGGCTTGTTTACTTCGAGTCTTCGACTATGCCATTCCGCAAAATCAGTCGCGATGTCAAACTTGCCGCTATCAACCTGTATGAACACAACATGCTGTCTCTCGAGCAAATCCTTGAGTGTGTCGGCATTTCCGAGAGTACATTTTGGCGTGTTTGCAAACTCTGGCGAGAAACAGGAGATGTTGTTCGACATAATTATGGAGCTGCTGGTCGTCCACGAGCCCTTCACTTCGATGATGTAAACTACCTCGTTCGACTCATCCACCACCGTCCCGACTGGTTCCTTG
>KN835479.1:0-29153 GCA_000827255.1 Suillus luteus UH-Slu-Lm8-n1
CATCGCCGCATTGACCTTGAAGATAGAATATCACAATCAGCGTAAGCCTTAAGTGAGTGTAAGTACCTACCAGAATCAATGGTGTGAAGGCCAGCGACTTGTCTCCGAATGTGCGCCAGATTAGCTGATGTTGAAAGCAAAGTGGAAAGAGGCCTGATCCCGCTCTTATGAACAGAGCTGGGTAGTTTGATGGAAGGCTTATCTCCCTTGGCCAACCTATGTGGAAGAAGAGGGGCGATTACCGTGAGTTTGAGGTAGTCGACGTTCAACGTTCAACCTTTAGGCAGTGACAGCGTGATGGTCACAAAGCTGATGAAATAATAGGAGACAAACTGTTTTGGGGGAAGGAACCGGCGCTAATAACATCTTGTGCGTGGATGAGCAACTCATTGACAATTGTTATGTCTTGACCTTCCCTAGTCAGCGAATGAAAAAAAGGATTTGCATCCCCGCCATGGATCTACTAGTTAGATGTGTCTAAAATCAAGAGAACCATGATGGTCATTTGCCAGTGAGACTGTAGACTCGGATGAACGTGAAGTCCCGAGCCATTCGAGCATCGTGGAACAGCTCCAGCCACTTCAGGAATGTTTATTAATTTCATTTCCTTTCAGACGAGGGACCCGTGCCACCCAACTAGCACAGTGTGATACCAGGTCTCGAACATTCAGTGCTCAGGAATCAGCGATACTAGTACTCAAAAGGTAACGGACACATCATGTATTTTAGTTCCTAGGAGCGAACAAGTCATCAGCGGTAGTACAAGGCGATGGGTGTTACAGATTCAGTCATGTTACCAAGCTAGCAACTGCGTCTTGTTCAGAACTTCACCTCCCCAGATGTTTCACCAGCATATGTGCATGCCATGTGGACTCGTAACATGGTATTCGTGTTTGGATCCTCTGTACTGCGCCCTTCATCGACATACCTGGATGATGGGTACACCCACTCAATATTCTTGCCCCATAGCTTGAAGAACTTCTCGATCGTGGTTTCAGGTTGTCCGGAAAGCAGGTACTCGTACACTGCACGCCATGCACTGTCCAATGCACCAACGACCCACCTGCAGTTGTTTGTTTTAAATTGTAATCTCAAAGACACGACTAATTGACACTCACGCATGACGGGTACTGATGGCCTCTCCAGCAAAATGGAACCTTTTGTTGGCATTTGGAACACTGAGAGCTGCATATAAGTCCTGGAAATCTCCGGGTCCAAAGAACGCAAAGGCACCTGTAGCGGAGCGAGTGAGTATCGATTGGATCACATAGATATTTACAGACTCACCCATAGTGAGCGGGTCGTAATTCCAGTCCCATGCATGTATGTCCAAGCACTGATCCAACAGGAAACTATAAGCTAAATTATGGACCTCTGCAAGATTGCGCAGCACGAGTTCCTTTAGTTGTTCGATGTGCTCTGTTTTACCAGTGCTGATGAGCGCTCCAAAGCGTTCTGCGTCATTCGTCCAACAGCAGCTCGCGATCAGCACTGTGGACGGTGAGCCAGAATCGACTCCGTAAGAGGGGTATATGATAGTTCGAATGGGGAGGTCAGTGACTGATTGGCCTCCTACGATACCGAACAGGTCCGTCCACCACGTTGATTGGAAGCGGACCGCAATTTTGGTCGAATGACCGTACTGTAGCTTGCGCAATGCATTTTTCTGCATCACGTTTAAACCAGCACCAGAAAGATCAATCGTCCGCAAACCTGGCAGAGGGATGGTGGATATAACGTGTGAATATGTGCGGCTGGATTCACCCCGCACAGAAACCTCCATGGTGTCTTCACCCTGAGAGATGCTCGTGACCCTCTTATTGAGCTTGATGAGGTCATTGGTACCGTTAGCAGTGATGCACTTCGTCATGTAGTCGATGAGTACGTGAGAACCGCCTCTGTGTACAGAAAGTATGAGCATATGAGTCTGGAGACAACAGACGCGCTCACTTGAAACACTTCCACTCTATATCTCCAGTCATTTTCGACCCAGCTGTAGCGAACGATAGCGAGTCGAGAACTGCTTCACTTAAACCACGGTCATACGAACCAGTGCTGTCGTCGAATGTCTCGCACCAATTGATGACATTGGTAGCAAGATGCATGGGCGGGAGTTTGAGGCTGACGCTGGGAATATACTTGAACGACATGTATGCGCGAAGCGAGTATGCATCATTCTCCTTCATGATGTCCCACCCCTTATGGACCTGCTTCTCCAAATCATTCATGAGCATGCGGGCGAATGGCTCGACGACGTCGTTAAAAATATTCTCTGATCCCGCGGCAACGTACTCGGACTCAACACCCATTTCCCGGGCACGGAAGTCAGGAGGTGCTGATGTATCAGAGACTTGGTAACGTTCACCGTTAAAGTAGAGGAAAGTTCCTCCTGCCTTTGCCTTGTAATAGTACTCGATAAGTGTAGATTTTAGAGGTACCGGACCGTCATTGAGCTTTGAGTAGTTAATTAACTCGCCCAAGCGCTTCATAATACCGGTCTTGTAATTGCCTTCACTGTCCTTCTGCGGCAGAGGGAACCTCATGGCGCCGACATCCTAGTTAACAGGAAAGACGCAAGTTACACAGTGAGCATCATTGGCGTAGTAGCATTAAATGAGTGACATACATAATAGTCATATTCTTTACTATTCGGGAACTTGTAGGTGAAGATGCGGCCACCAGTGTGGTCTGAGGCCTCCAAGATCTCGTACTTGATGTCTAACGAATCTAGCATGAGAGCAGTGTATAGACCACCAACTCCTGCACCCAAAATTCCAACTGGGTGACCCGTTTCGCGAAAGCCAGTCTTGGGAAGCGGTAACTGCAGGGTCTGTCGACGGTCAGCCCCGGAGAATCCAGGAAGCCTTTTGAGAAGATCGTCGTCATAATATTCGATAATGTTTCGACCCCAGTAGCCTAACACGTCTCCTTCGAAATCCATAGTAAGCGTAAATGATATTGAAGATGGAATGTGGGCTGGATGAGAGGTCATCTAATAAAATCAGACTCCATAGGTACCTTGAGCTCAATTAGTAACTTCTTCGACACATGACATGATCACTAGTTTAACCGTCTCGATAAGACCGACCTCTGCCAAAACTTCTACATCTGAACTCTGTTCTGATAAAATGATCTTTACCCCAAGCCTTGGAAGTGTGACATAGAAGCAAGTTGACAAGTTAGATGCGGCCTATAATCATTTCTCCGTGATCAGAGTCTGGCAAGGAGTCCCCGTCCGCCTGGAACTTTGCGAGCGGAGTGAGAAAGAAGAAGGAAATGATTTCTAGGCCGCCATCATTTACCAAGACTACCATCGATCCGAACTATTATCAAATTCCTCGAGCGTCATGAAATCCGCGAGCCAGAGACTTGAGGAATCAGCGCTCAGCTGTCCTATTTGTAAACCGGTGAGCAGGTCGCTATGAATTCAGATCAGAGCACTTCGTAGCGCTGTGTAACACTCTGTAATGGATTACATGCACTGTAGTATATGTCGGTTCCAAATCTTTTGGTGAGTGATTTCTGGCGGAGTCGCCGTGAAAATTGACGAATATATACAGTATTTGTTATCTGTGTTGGCGGCGACTTTTGAAGGAACAAATTCACTGTTGGGAGTGCACCGCTTCGTCACAGCAAACATGATTCTTCCATACATCATGATACATGCCCTATAATGGGTAGTCCATCTAAATTATATCAGCCTAAATAATGATGTGCCGGTTTTGTGATCTTCAGTGAGTCACAATGCTGGCCTCACTCACTCGTGCTGTTCTATCAAACATAGTGGGGCTGAAATAGATCAAAATCTCCCACCCCGGCCCACCCGCAGCTGCTATAAAGTTCTAAGGACGGAATTACTGATACAGACCCTTGGCATCCAACTCCTCCTATTTCATCAAGTAAAATGTCTTCTGGGCAGACGCTTGCCCAAATGAATCTCACGTGTGTATTCCTAGAGGCCATACTCTACGGTAGAGTAAAAACTTTGGTGGGAATTGTAAATATTAAATACTTTTGCAGGAATCAAGTAATTCATTCACTTCTCGTGAGGCATGGATGAATCTGAATTAAAATCATAGTTGCATGTTATTCGGTGCATGTGTTCGTGCCATCTCATTCGGGAGTCGAGCCCACAAGTGAGTGTTCATGAATATCTTTTCGTCTGTACCTTGATTTTTTTATACAGGCTGCTGCTTTTCGCCGCCTCATTTCAATTCGCGCTGGCAACTGCACATGTGATATTGGTGTTTGTAACAGAAATGACTGCATTCACGGACGCGGCGGTTGTTGCTACCCCAGACGGAGCAAATGTGTACTATGCAACTACTGGAGGAAATCACCTTGATACAGCCTCTCTGTCAATCTTCGGCGTCAATGTGAGTCTTTCCCGCTCGCTTGACTTTGAACAAAATAATCGTCGATGCAGGCATTCGCTCAAGAATTGCTTTTGGTCAGTCCATGCAGGAAGAGAGTGCGCGCGTTTTCTCATGCATGGTTTTTTTCAAAGATATGGAGACTCTACGTCGTCTGGGGTCAGAATTTCAAAGTTTGCATTCTTCCGGTAATTCAGATTACAAGATTTGGATACTGCTAATAATACTGAACCATTTCATTAGCTCATTGTGTGGGTAGCTCACTGCAGTACGCATCCATTTTCTAGTCGCTGCATTATCATATAAACATGACTTCCCACAGCTATCGTTTCTATCGACGTCGTCTTGCTCGCACCTAAGAACTCCACCATCTTTTCGCCCGATGCCCGAGCCTTCGCATTGTGTGGATGGTTACTCGAGATGATATTAAATGTTACAGTGACTGCTGGCATCGTGTACCACATCTGGCGAACAGGACGGCGGACAGCTGCTCTAACCAGTCACTTCATGTACAGAAGCACCATCATGATGATTGTGGAATCCGGGGCGCTCGTCCCAATCTGTACATGCACGCTGTTCTCTTTATGGGCAGCAGGTAATGTTGGAGGGACAGTAGGAATCAATATTGCAGTTCAAATCGCTGTAAGTCTCCAGTTTCCGAGCGTTTACAAACGTGATGACTGATCAAGGTTAAAACATAGACAATGACCCCCCTCCTCATTATCGTCCGTAGTGGTCTTGGACGTCCCAACCCCAAGCTTGGATCATCTACGGGACACCCGTCGTCTCACTCTAGGTCCTTGGAGATCAACACTTTTCGTTCAAAAATTTCAGTCAGTGATTACTCAATGGATGCCATACTACCTAAAGGCAAGGATATGGGCATGGGTGCCGTTGTCTAGCACAGCTGTTGGTCTGGGGGGGTGCAGTCAATGTGTATGATATGGAATTGCTGGTCGAGTTAGCTTCGCGCAAATAGCGTGGATGTATATGTATATGGGGGTCAAACCGTTAGTTTATCGACATCGGAAATAAATGTGATGTATCTCGGATGATCTTTGGATCTGACCGTACCTCGACATCGAATCGGAGGTCTGTTCTGACACACATAATCAGTGAGTGACTACGACATTACAACGTCATGTCTAGGCTGAAGATATTCGACTTATGGTTGGGGCAAGGTAACTGGGCACTCTACAACACATTCTTTGTGGAATTCTTTCCTGCCTACATGACAATCGTTTCTACACATGAATTAACAAGCCTATGGAGGTGTCTAACTCCAGAAAGCGTCATACCACTTCGTAGATGATGCGATCGGCCATCGTCAGGACGGACAGACAAGGCGCCACACTGTGAGGATCTGCATCCGCACTGATCACAAAAGTCCAACTAGAAATGAACATTTAACGAAGGCCGGTCCCGAGCTGCAGCGTCACTGCACTCGTGTAAATCAAGAGTGAGGGCAGAGATACCTCGGGTGGACGATTTATACTAATACTAATCTTGAAGCTTGATACCCAGCCATAGGAAGCGCTAGCAGTCGTGAGCCTCAATATGGCTACCAAACAGTCCCGATAAGCACTGAAAACAATGCTAGAGTCGACCCAAACGTGAAGTCGAACAGAGGCGAGGTGACACCACAGATGGCCCAGAACCACGATGGGTTGATCGAAAGGGTACGCTGTAGCACCCCAAAGTGCGAATTGAACGGAACAAAGAAGCTGAACGAGGCGATGTCTCTCTCCCATGCTTCGGATGTAGTAGAAACTACTTTCAAGCAAAGCGATACGGTCGACATTCATCAACGACGACCATCACGACTTCTGGATGAGCAGCAACCCCGTACATACTATATTTGAATTTCCCTGAGAACCAAATCTATGCGCTGGGAAACAGCACACTGGCATTCATCGACGACCGTAACTTCTAGATTCCCCTCACCCATTTCAAGCGCCTTGTCCGAGGCAGCACTGAGCAGGCACAGATCGAGGACGACAGTTGGCACCAGCATCCCGGGCCATATCGAGGCGACGAAAAATAGAAATAGAATGCGATACAAACATCAAGTGATAATGTGGATGCGACTTTCAACTTTGATGATCATCGAGATTCTCTAAATAATTATCAAAGTTGAAGGTCAATCTATAAAAATTGCAATTGGTGTTTGTCGTGAGTAGCGATCTCAGGCTATTCCTCATGAGATCAACAGACTCCTGTTATGATTCAAAACTTCGCGGCGTACCAGGAACTCTTTTCTCGTGATTTGATCCAAGATAAATTTCACCACATTCCAGGGCCTGCATCAACCAAGCGTTGATCAATGTCACATCAGCGTGCTAGTAAGCCTTGGGATTGATGATATTACAGCCTGATCAGCTGAGGTAGTACTAGTGGCACCAAACGCAAGGTGCCAAGGCCACCTCCGTGAAAACCATCTAGAGTCGGATAGACCAAAAGCGGGAAGCACAGTGGAAGTTGAATGATGTCAATGAATCAGTCTGATCGTGATGGTAAAAGCAGTCCAAGATCAATTCTCCAAGACGTGGCAGAGTACCGGCACGTGACTGCGTCGCTGAAGAATCGAAGCACCCCTTTCCAATGAACAAGCAAACAATCACCACCCATACACCGAGTCGTAGAAACAATCATCAATTGAAACGAGCAAACAAGTAAGAAGAATATGCGTGACAAAAATGCAAAAATGCGTGCGTAAAAGGGATATGTATCATACAGTATTAAGTCCAAGCACTCATAACGTAATCCACTCACCATAACCAAAGCAAAGAAAAAACCACATCCACAATGATTCCACACTCACTCCGCCTCCGCATCATACTCCTCCTCCCAATTCTTCCTCGTCCCATCCCCATTAACGCTCAACCACGCCTCAAGCCTGCGCCCCAGCTCCCCACCCCTTCCACCACATATATCCCCAGTAGTATTCAACATCTGCTCCTTCTCCCTTTCCTTCTTCAGTGGTATATGCCCCGCCTTCTTTCGTCGTTTGAAGGACGCAGCTTGCAGAGCTCCAGACGTGGCAGAGCAGCTGCTCGCCTGGCTCTCCGCACACACAGGCGCGCTCGAGGCAGACAGCGCATCGGCAGTACACTCTGCGTCTTTGAACCATTCATCTTCGGTTTCCTCCGGCCCGAGGATACTGTCGACGAGGCCTTCCTCCCACCCGTCCCATTCGACGCACCTGTGCGCCATGCGCAGCCGTGCACCGATGGCTTCGTAGTGCAGCCACTCTTTGGCGACTGCGACGACATCCACGGGTTTGGCGTTGTTGTTCCCTGGGTGTGTGCGTCGAGGGGCTCGGTCACGAGCTAGATCCTCGACTGCTTCTCGGAACATACGTGTCGTGAACGGACTGGATTGCAAAAAAGTCGGAAGATGCGCGCATGCCCAAAGCGGACGCGTAGTCGTAGATTCCCAGTCAATCACACATGTCTGTTCAGAACTCATCAGAACAGAAGACATGCATGAGCAAACACTAACACTTACTATTTCCGTGTGGTTGTGTTCGTCAACAAATACGTTTTCCAGGCTTATGTCATGGCAATCCAGGCCAAATTCTTCAGTCTCCCCAGAATGATCCGCGCATGCGCCTAGCCCCTCCATCATGCGCATCCAGCGGCCCATCTCTTTTCGTACCGACTCCTCCCGTCGCATGATATGAGCAATCAGGAACGTGCTTCGCTGCATGCGTCTGTAATCCCTGTACATGCCATCACCAGGGCCATCCCATTCCTCTTCACTTTCCTGTGCGTCCCATTCATCACTATCATCGCTCTGATCGCCGGGAACCGCATTCAAGTGGTGATGCCGGGAAGACTGAATTTCATCCGGGTCGAGATGAAGCCGATGCGGTGCCGTCTTGCCCTCATTCTCGAGAACGACACCTCGGACTTCCCGGTCCACACAAGAAGCGAGATATGAATGAGTACTAGACCACGGGCCACGGTCGATTTCATCCGGATGAGATAGGTCTCCGCGATTTGATCCGAAGAAGGGCCATGATACGATAGGACCGATGTGAGATTCTCTAGCTGATGTTGGGCGTAGGACTGTTCTTGCCAGTGTTCCCGTAGCATTGGAAAAGGAGCTCATGGACAAGAGCGGCATGAACTTGAAGCCGTTGATTGTTGGACGCGTCGCAGTTGGAGTTGGAGAATTTGATGAGCCGACCGAGAGTGGTGCCTGTGCGCCGGTGCCTGCACCCTCTAGATATAGTGATCCGATGTGTGAGAAACGCTGAGCGAACAGGGGTACTATGATAGCTGCGAGATTTGCAAAGAGGGATTTGAGTTGTTCGTTGGAGAGGGTATGGTATACGCGTGACAGGGGAACACCTTTTGCCTAATATAGCACGTGATGTCAGGGTACATGACAACGGGTATGATAAGACGTACCTTTGACATAAGGATATACTCGCCCCCTAGGCGATTGTAGGGGTTTGGATCGTAATAATAGACATCTGGAACAGGAATGGATGTGCGTTGGCGAAGGTAGTGCATTGTAGCGACCTCTGATTCAGTTTTGAGGCGAGGCATGAAGCGACGAGCGACGCGAGCAACGAGCTCGCGGGTATCAACGAGAGTAACGAGATATGCCTGTGGGCGAGGTCAGATAAAGAGGGTGGCCCCACATTGATGAGTTGACTCGCCTTATGAAAAGTGCCTAGGGTTGTAATTTAGAGTCTTGGCAGACCTAGAAGATGAAGATAACGTACCAGAACTTAAAAAGTTGATTCTCCCGACTTCACAAGTTGTCATCTCTCGTACGACGTCTTTAAGGACTCTTCGGTCGACTTGAAAGGGCTGTGCGCCGTGTAGTGCAGCGTCTGCTTTAGCTTCGAGGGCTCTGTCGTGGTGTTCAAGATCCCAATCCCATTGAATGGGAGAGATGGAGGGGGGAGGCTGTGGTAGGGGAAGTGTGCCAGGTAGTAGAGGCGTCTCCTGCGCAACAGCATTGACATGGTCGCCGTGGCCGTTGCGCTGCATGGTGATGTGGGGTTTGGGTGAACGTTGTACGTGGTCAAAGGGTTTGTTGGAATGAGGAATGCGCAAGTTGGTAGATGGGTCGAAAGGGAACCTGTGATAGTGATAGTTGAAAATGAAGGAGCAGAAACGCGCATGAGGAATGTACGTACCTACTTGAAGTGCTCGTGATCTGTTTCGGTAATGCGACGTATTTGGTCTTGTTTCCGGGTACCTCGGGAACAGGGACAGGCATGATCCAAGTTCTTTTCTACCTGACCAGAGTACTAGTGGTTGGGTGTACAGCTGTTCGATCCAATGGGCTTTTATACCATCGTGTTCCCCGGAAGAAGCCCCACCTTGGCACCGCGTGTATTACGAAATGGTCGCTGTACGCAGCACTTATCGTCCTTCGAATATATTTAGCTCACTTTGACGCCGTGTACTCAATTCAGCCCACCCTGCGTCAATCCAGTGGCGTATGATGTGATCAATGGCGAGCGGCATATGACAATGTCACTTTCATCATGCAGGTTCAGCTTATCAAGGGATCCTAGGTCATCGTCAAGTACCCGAGTAAGCCATCCATGCCAAGCAGTCACTAGTACAGATCACAAATGGCCGCCTAAACTAGTTTCCTATGAGTCGATGCTTGATGAATTTCCTTGGTAACTTTCTTATCTAAATCCAAAATACTCGAAACATGTATAAATACAGCGGCAATAAATCGGAGTAACCCGTCGTCTCTTCATCGTGGCGCTGCCAAGCAAGAAATAAGTAAATGAATTACAAAACCATATGTACACAATCAAAAACACGCCATAGCTAATCCACAACAGCTAGAGCCGCGAGTCCTGCAACAAGAATAAATCATCAACACCATCCACAACCCACTCAATCTCAAGGAGACCTTACATACGAAGAAGGCTCAGTACAAACAACATCGTCTACCCTCTTCTTCAACCACTCAATCACATCCTGTCCAAGCGTCGCACAATCATACAACTCCAGGTGTTGCAGTCGTGTAGGGATAACTCCATTCACCATCGTCGCAGATCCAGACTCCGGATTCCGTGCTTCAACTAGCTGCACTAGCTTCGCTATCCCATCAGAATGCGCATGACAGCTTTTCATCGCAACCGTCGTCAAATTCGGGCACGCCCAGTGCGTCTGTTCTTCGTCCGGCATACCCAGCGCTGTTAAAAATGGCTCAAGCGGCGTACCCCCTATGCTCAACGACTGCAGGTGATTTAGGTCCGTTAAAAAACCCCACGATATCACCACTCCTCCAGGCCCATAATATAGCGTCGAACTTGACGTGCTGCCGTACGACACAGAGAGCCGAGTAATCGGCGGATTGTTCGACCGTTGTAAAAGATTCGTAATGGTGTCTTCTATCGGGTCACGAGCTTCCACATCCAGGTTGAGCATCTCAAGCGAGGGAAGTACGAGCGAATCTGCTAGCTGCGACATGTGATAGTGTCCCCCAAACGTGAGTTCACGAAGTCGAGGCAGCGACGTCTGCACAAGAGGAAGAATAGCCGGCAGAGCAACAGCAAAATGCAACGTGAGCGATTCAAGTTCTGGGTTACTGGCGATGATGTGCATGATACGATCCAACGGTAAATGATTCGATGGGAGAGAACGGAGATTGAGCGAACGTAGATTAGTCTTGAATATAGGTGACGACCACTTGAATGGGACGTGGTGCAACATCAGCGACTCCAGTTTCCCAAGCGCCATGCTAGTAGCCGGACTTGAACTCGGTATCCAGGGCCATTCACTTGCATAAATAGTTTCCGCACAAGAGATTTCAAATTCTCTAAGTATGGGTGCATCGCCTATTACTCCCTCATTGAACAATAACTTCAAAATCGCTGGGGGGTATGGTACGTACCAGCTATCGATTTAAGCGCAGACATGGACGGAAACTGTCTGTCGAACCGGAAGACAAACCGTTGCCATCGATGCATCTGCTCGATCAGGTAGAATATCGCGATATGTCCCCAATGCGCATTCCGCTGGGCTTGTGGCGTGTTTCTTGAAGAAGGCGGAGGGGGTGACCCCCATGAATCGTGGTGCGAGGGTGACTGTGGGACAATGATGGGAGTGTGGGCGGGAGGTAGGAGCATCGTTGTTCCAGCAGGGTGAGGGATCACATAATGAGGTGGTGGACTGGGCGGGTGCAGCCACGGTGTAGGTGAAGCAGGTCGAGTACGAGTCGATGAGCCCTCATTGGTCACCCCATTGACTCGCAAGTAAATCTCGATATCAAGCGGCACCTTGTCTCCAGAACGCTCTAGCCACAACCGTACCGTATCAGCGGTTGCGCTCTGATTCGTCACGAGTCTAATCTAGCATGAAAAAAAGTCAACACCATATACGCAAAAAGCAGATCAAGAAACGAGACTGCAACTACCGCCACCACGCAGACGTATGAAAGATATCGATACCAAAGCTTTCATGACGCAATAACAACATCATCTCACCTTGGACCACAGCCTCGGCATCGACAGCGTGAGCCTTCGCCATAGCGTGCAGACAGATGCAAGCACCCAAGCACAGCAAGGATGATCATCGAAGTTGAAAAGGAAGATATGGCGGAGCAGTTCATGTGGCAACCGCCGTATAGGAGAGATATACGCCTTGGTATACGTCACCTTCTCTTCCAAGACCAACTTTTCGCGTCGCAAATCCCGTATAGCGCGCTTTCTCTCGACGACAATTTGAGCCAAGGCGTCCTCCACGGATGCAATCTTTTCCGAAAGCGCCAAAAGCTGTTCTTGCTGGGCTTGGAGCTCCCTGCGAGCATCAGCGACAGCTGCGTCTGTCGGTGGCTCCGGATAATTGGCCAAGTATGCGGGAGGCGTCATGAAGAGTGATAGTGTGGAATGTTGTCACGGTGAGAAAAGGTAGACAGGAACGAGTGACTGGTTGGATGAGCTGAAACTGATGGCAAGTCCCATATATGGCCACGTGGGTTTTTGGGTCATTGGCACTTGGGGATTGCGGCGGAGTGACGGGGCCCCTCAGGCTCATGTTCTTCCGAGTTCTTCTGCTTTATCTACCATATCATCATTCATTCAGGGTTATTTAATTCCAAGGTGCTACCCCAGTACCCAACTACCAAAAACTTGTATCGGAACCGAAGCTCATATTATTTGCTTATCTATGCATGACAACCAGTGAGAAAACAACAAGCGTGGAAAGGTAGTACAACATTGTATGGATACGAAGTAACTGCCATAACAGAATCCTCGAGCGCAGATAGGCCTAGGCTACTTCTTTCCCGCTTCAATGGCATCTCCATTTTTACATGCGATTATTTTTATGCGAGGCGCCGAGACCATTTCATTCGACTCCATCTTGAACGACGGGTTCTTCACGATGAATGTCCATACATCATCACATAAACGGTATGTCCGAAGGTTGCCCTGAGGAAAACAAAAAACAAAAAACATCAGAAATCATTCAACTTCAACCCAGAAAGAAACGAGCCTTGAGCGTAGTCTTGGTTTTCACCTGCTTCACCATCGTATCAGCAAGCGACTTGTCAAACTATCAAAACTCTAGTCAACGCTCATTTCACATAAAGAACAAATTCAACTAGCAATTACCTGCTGAAGGACTTTCATAGCCAATTGGGGTGTGATAGCGCCACTCGTGATAAGCTCGTCCAGCGAGTCTGTCAGGGCCATTCCAATCCTGAAGCCGTGAACACCCGAACAGTCAGGTAAACCGCTGGAACATACGATGACCCTCGGTAAAACTCATAGTACGCTGAAGCCATGCTTATTTGCAGCAGTCTTCAGCTTCAGAGTAAAAACAGGCGAGAATGTGGCGAAACAGCTTCTGACCGCTTGCTGCCATGCGCTGCAATGGTTGGGTGAGTAATGACGTGACGTGTGACGTCACGCAAGTTGTGTGCAGTTGCTTTCTGATCAATGAAACGCGACATCATTATAGTACTCGGATTCTGTGTAAATGCCTTCTACCGTATATCTCGATGTTTTCATGGGAGACGAGGAACAGCATAAAATTGACGAAGCTGCGTTTACTGCCACCTGCGATTTCCTCGCTAATAATGCAGCGATCTACGGCTTACCATCCGATCCACGTCATCTATCATCAGAGCAACAAGACATGCTCAGAGAAATCGATGTATTTGCATTTCTGCCGATGCTACTGCTACCGTCTTGTTCAAAGACATTCGTCTAATCGTTGCTAGAGATCACACACCCTACGGTTCATGCCCGCAGAGGCCCTCTGTGTCGGCCGCCTTGTCTTTGAGTTAAACCCCGAGGCCTCTCTCAAGAAAACCACATCCAATTTCACCGCGCTGTGCACGGGGGAAAAGGGCAAATGTAGAAATGCACGCAACAAAGAGCTATATTACTTGGGATGCCCGATACATCGCATTGTAAGAGATTTCGTGGCACAGGGGGGCGATGTTACAAGGGGGGACGGCAGTGGCGGCGAGGTTCGTGCTCGATATATAACTAGTCAATTTTCTGATCTCCCAAAGTCGATATATGGTGGCAAATTCAACGATGAAAAGGATGGCTTGAAGATCAAGATGAGAAGAGGAACATTGGCGATGGCCAACTCTGGCAAAAATACGAATTCTTCCCAGTTCTTCGTTGTGCTCACGGATGACGAGAAACAACTCGCAAAATTGAATGGCAAATATGTGGCGTTTGGGGAATTGAAAGCGGGAATTGAGGTACTGGACAAGTTGAATAAAGTTGCTGGAGATGTCGATGGGAAGCCCAAAGTACCAGTGTGGATCGGCGGATGCGGGAAGGAGACTGCAAGCTAATCATGTAAAATGACACGTAACAAGGGACGGAGCGCTCACCTAAATCTAGGCGTGACTATAATCGGCGTACTCTTCCGAGACTTATGGCACTTCCGCGAGTGGGGATCACAGAAGGAGGCGAGGTCGCTTAAAAACATGAGTTGTGTTGTTATGTTATGTGAAGAAAACATACATTCAGTGTCACATTGTCCCTCTGCTCGTGTGTCTCACCGTTTAGGAGATTGAGAGCTAATGATAACTATTGTGAGATAATTCGCCCACCAGGCCCTTGGAGCGAAAGACATCTACAGATAGAATTCAGGGTCGTAAGCAAAGTTCGCCGATCACGTATCACGACTAGCACTCACTCATCATCAAGATCCACCAATACAACGTTATTGCGGATGTATCTAGAGGGCAGGTATGCACGACTCAGGTCTCAAGTGAGATCTATATGGCGAAGAAGTCTGAGAGAAGGCTTACATTACTCATTTCATCTTGTGTGGTAACGCTGAAGTAGCTTGTAAACGCCTTCGCGTCAAGAGTATTTATATGCCGACAGAAGATCACGAGCGGCCGAGGAGTGATGCAACTATGTATCTATACTGCTGAAACGATCCTGCATCATGTCAATTGAACCGTGAGCCTGAGTAGTCTCAGCATAACCGCGGCCTCGTGTGCACTCCAAATTTGATAGCAAACCTGTAAAATGGAGGTCAACATGTAGCAATTAAACCATCAGCGACGGATCATGATGATCAACGGGTATAAAGAAGCTACATCGGCGGGCGGAACCGTGTGATAAGCAGGTGACGGTTACCTATTTCAACATCGCCGTCAGCTTGGGATGCGCTAGATGGAGATGGAGTGAACGAAAAAAATGACTGGGGATCCCCAGTTGCCCGTCAGATGATCAATTTAGTGTGTAGAGAAGCGAAAGAGCTTACATAAATTGTTGATCATGAAGCTTTACAGCAACAGATTCAACGCGGTTGCAACGAGGATCTAGTAGGGGACAGATTACTAGAATTAAAATGAACTTGTCACTATCACAGGTACTATGTGGCCGGCGGCATTGGGGAAACCTTAACAGTCACAGCCGCCAGTTGCTGATTAAGGCTTGTGCCTCTCGCAGACAGACTTCCGTTGGAGCCGCAAATGATACGGGCTTGTCTCATCATGATCAACCCTGTTAGCGCATTGCATGATAAGCCTGCATGGCTTATAGATTTGTCGTTGCAATTAATGCAATCAATATGCAAGATGAACACGAGTCGAGACGAGAGATATGAAAACCCAGAAGCTAGCTACCCTGCGGGAAAAATCAATGTAAAAACAGGATCTATCGAGAATGAACACTGACGCAGTCTTCTTCGGCTGGGCGGTTCCTGCATCCTCGAGATCCGGAGGATTACGATCCGGCACGGGCAATAGTTCCCATCCACGCCACCCATACGTTCATAAAGGACTAATACCTTCTGATGGAATTCTGCGGGCACACCCTCAACCTTCCCTGGCAGCAGGATATGCGGCAGAATGCGAGTGTGAAACAAGCGATGAGCCACAGAACCACCCTGACACAATCAACGCCTTAGCGTGGATAATCGCAAACACTAAGTTCAGTCTCGTTGTGATGCAGCATGAGGCTAATAACGTACAAATTGGTGATATACGCCGCCTTTTACAGCTTGTACCGCGTCTCCCGTGAATTTGAAAAGACCCACTCTTCTTGTGGTGCCAGGGTTTGCCGTTACCAGGGTTTTCAACTCAGCCATCTGCTGGCTGTTTCGGAGGTGAACCCTTCAAATCTCCGTGGGTCCGTAAGACATCTTGGGAAGCTGTTGTGGTCCGATCGTTACAACCACAGAGACCACCGAGGGGCGATGTGTTTGCCAAAAAGGTAGGTATTTAAAGCGAGAAGGAAGAAGTTCATAGCCATGTCAGTGTTGATTCCGCGCGATGGAATGCAGGAAGAGCAATTAATACGACTCAAGCACGCGACACCCTGCCAGATAGGTAGAAATCAAATTAAGTGGTTAATACACATCATGGATAACCAAATTGCCCTACCTACGAAGCCGAGTCGCTCATTATGACCGTGGACAACCATCTTGTGACTTCCATGAATGAGAATCCGCTGTGCAAGCTCGGGTGTAAAATGAGGAGAGGGGGAGACGTTGAGTAACAAATGTCACACTTTCAAGTTGGCATCCTCGGGAACTAGGAATGTTTGTGCAAATCATGGACCGCTTTTCAGGGAACTGAACGACCTGAGAAAGACTCGGGACATGTCGCAGACCTTGAAAGTTGTTCGGTTTGAACCTAGTACTAGCTGCCTGCTAGTGGCCAGTGTCAGACAAAGTTTCAAACCTAATCAAAACCCAAAAGCTCGCGGTCACGTTATCTTTCCTATGTAAATCACAGCCTTCCGACGGCGAGTATTAGTACTAGTGACTCCTCATACACATGCAATGGAAAACGCCGATGACGATATTTTAATCACTGCTTTCTGCGCCGGTCAGTGCTGGCACACTTCTTGTTACCTTTGGTTAGGTTGAGCCCACTGTTGGGCCAGCAAACACTGCATCCAGTGCTCATCATTGCACAACTCCCTCGGTGTCTCGGGTCATTCAAGCTATTATTATTATATTGCTTGCCAAGAAAAACATCTTCTACGAAGTATGCGAACTCATGCCCATGACCACCTCCGAGCTCTTTTGGGAGAAGTACGATCTTCGGGGCCGGGAACTTGGTCAATCGGAATCGCCGCGATTATAGTGCATCATAGCTTGGCAGTGTAGTGATCATAGTTGGGATAGCGGTTCTAGCAAGGATCGCTGCGGGTGGTGTGTCGGACCCTCGGTCGCCATCGTGTTATCATTGGTGGCGCCCTGGTCGTTTTCTTCGTCGAATTGTTGAGGTGGCTTGGACATCGATGCTGAAACGTCGACGATTGGAGCCAGCGAGAGGGCAATCAGTGTCCTTCTCATTCGGAAGCACCTCTTAAATGCGAGTTTGCTGTAGGTCTCGCTGCATTTCAAGATATTCTTTAAAGCGATGGTCGCAGTCAGTCGGCAGTGTAATGGCACGCGCAGGCAGAGCGGCGACGCGCTGGACGCCACGAGGTCGCGCGGAATGAAAACTATCGCTTCCGAGTCCCACCCAGTCACCCATCACAGTCACAGCCTGCAGTTCCTCGCGTAATCAATCCCCCACCTCACAAATAACCTGAATTAACCGTTAGGTAGCCCCTCGATCATTCTAGGCGAACCGGTATTCCGTTCACATCAAGTTCTGGAACGTGGGTGTCTCCATATGAATTCGGCCACATTTGGGGTCTTATCCCTATGGTGGGTCATCATGCCCAAACCATACTAACATGGTGTTCGTTGACTGTATCTCAGGGCTCGCACCCTTTTTTTTATGTGGTTCGCATATATATACCGCATCAATGGATTTTTTTCAAACGCCACCTTCGACTTTAGTAGTTCTCTTCCAAATGAACTTCTGCGTCGCTCCTTGCCTCACTCTGTCCCCGATGGCCGACAGTTGTCCCTTTGAGGCCATCAGGCTATCGTTCACTGGCAATGTCAGGGTTCCCCTGGGGCCTACAGCGTTCACCCCAGGTGGCTCAATATCCATTGCATCGCCGCATGTGGAGATCTGGCTTCAAAATAAACAGGTCAGCGAGCGAGTATTCAAATATGATGGACGAACACTAAGAGATGCATTCCAGATACTGATACGAGATCAACATACCGCACATGGGACATATGTGAATGGTATCCGGATAGTGCAACAAACTCTCTTGCAGAACGGCGACATTCTTGTAAGCATTCGTGTGTCAAACGCTGTATACATTGAAATTTACATTTCTGCAGACTTTGGGTGCTCCAATAACTCGGTCAGCTAATGTCCCCGCCAATGTGACCAATGCCCAGCTCAAGCCCATTAAAGCAATGGTGACTATTGTGGGTGTCTGATCTCCTAGTGGCAGCTATCGCGCCAAGCATAGTCCTCGTGGCCTGTATGTGGATGTCGCGACTTTCGCGATCTGTTCTTTAAAATGACCCGCCCCCTGGGCATCATCATATGCTCCCCTACTGCGGCAGGACGCAGTTCATTCATTTCATTCGATTGTACTTTGATCGCAGCATCCACAGCATGCTTGCATAGTGGATACAACTTTAGGGATTCTCTTCTGTTTAGCTTAGATGTGCGACCTGGTTAGCATCGGGACTCTTGTATGTAGATTAGACAAAAGCCGATAATGGTGTATGAGGCACGCAGTAGCCAATCTTAGGATCGCCGTTCTAAAAGCTCGTGAAAACAGACAAATTGAAATCTTATCGTAGGCGCCAATCTGCTGGGTTTGTATGTTAGTACTTGGGAAGCGAGAGCAGGCAGCAACTTGATCAGAGTATGAACTTCATACAGGCCCAGCTTTTGATTGGTGGTTCCATCTTGTAGTTTGATGAAGGTTTCCACCTCGTTGGTAACTCAACCGGACTAATTTGTTTTGCAAAACAACGCACGGCTACACCAGTATACCTCGCCTCTTCCCTAACCATCTGAATCGTATCTCCGAGAACTGACTATATCGAGAACAAGGATGGAGATTGTCCTAGGTATAACAGCATGGCTCATAATCTTTCCCTGAGTGCTTGTTCAAGCGAAAATCGCATTTTCGTGAACCCTCGTTCATGTTCTGAACTTCTGAAGGAAAAGTGTCAACGGAGAAGACCAGCCAAATGGAGAAACACTCTTTGCCGATCTGGCAGCAGAATTCACTCGCCGTGCCCCAAAACAAAAACGCGCAAAGGTTCTTGTCGCCTCTCTTGAGTGCTCACAGAATATTTGATCGCAGTCTTCGAATTTACGTAGGTTTTTCTAGATCCTTGTTCTCGGCCATTGCAGCGATGATAGAAAATTCAAATAGAATCCTCTCCTCGGACACGCGCCCGTTGAAGCTGAGTCGTCCGGACCATTTATTTGAAAATTTTGGTAGATTTCTAACTGCATGACTTCTTTCCTTGATCGATAAGAGTTTTAAAGCGTCTAAATATCTTCTTCGTCTTGACTCTATCCACGTCGACCGAAGATGAACCAGAAGTGGAATGCGCGCACTATCGTCACTGGGATCAGGCCCGCTGGTAAGTAACAGCATTTTGGTTCGAGTATGTCCTGGAATTGTGTGGGTTGTCAGGGTGGCGAACATCCGACACAAGACTGATAAGCGCTGGGGACTAATCAGTTTGATTTCAGTATGTCCAGCTCGTTGCCCAAATCACCCTAGTGTCTTCATTTGATAAATGCGTCCACTCAAGGCGGCGGCTTGGACGCAATATTGACCATAGCTGATGCCCTATCGTTGCCTGGACTCCCGTTACTGTCATAATCCACAGGGGACTGGCGCATGTAGCTCAGAGGTGACAACGGTAGATCCCTTCCCTGCGTGAGATGTCAGGCTTGTTGTCCTCGGCGTAGACGAGCACCTCAGAGCAGAAACAATGACCACTGAAGGGAGACTAAGAAGAGAAGAGAAGAGAATTCGGGCTTGGTTGGGAGGACCCACTGTCGTTGTCGACAACCTCGAATTGGAGTTGCGGTGGAAGGTACCTGTGGTATGCCACTGGGGTCCACATTGCTGTCATCCAGTTTGCAGCGAGAACGGCTTGATTTCCCCACAGGTGGTGTCACCATTCGTTTCACCATGGCCACGCGATTTCAGCGCAGATCCACTATTGAAATCACTCGAAATCTGGTCTCTCAGATTGTCATCAGTCGTAATGCCGACACTGACTCGTTTCTGTTCTGGACGTTACCAATTCCTTATGAAATACCGAAATGTATTTCTGATTGATACTGGCAGTCGGGACCTTAAATCCATTGTTGTGCGACTGCACGATTTAAGGCGGTCTGTGCCTGCTCAGAATTTGGTAATCAGCACAATCAAGAAGACGATATACTCGCACCTCTGGTGCTTTTGCCGACGATGGTGAATTCAATGAGATGCATTACACCAAATTTCTACCCCAGAGTACCGATAATTCTGGTTGTTATCCTGTCGAAGTGGTGTAATCACCTGCAAAGTCACGGTATCATCGTTAAGATTCACGACGGCACCCAGAGGAAACTACCACACTTGAGGTAAGGGCCGAGCTTTATGTTGGCCTATATGGTATGAAGTATTGTAGAGGCCAAACAGAGCAGCACATACCACAGATTGTGACAGGTTCAGCGCACGATTTAATGATGGGACCAAAATGTCGCTGTGGTTGGTTCGAATAATGACGCGACACGTCAAACTTGGTGTTCGAGCGGACGCTGGCCATGAATGTGACCACACTGATACCAGGCGACAATACCTAGTACCACTCACATTTCGCAAGTTCTGGTTTCCATGCAGGAGAAGGCGAACTTTTCCTGAGACGTCCTCGAGTCATGCTGACTCAGCACATTGGACTTGTCCTCAAACTTCAAAGTGACGTGACTGGACTTGCAGGAATAGTAGCAAGTTCATCATTTAACCTGCAATTTGAACAGGACGGTTCACAACGCGACAGGAGTATGCATGCTGTCTCTTGGCCAGCGGAGGATAGCGGTATCTGCATGTACTCACATGCCATGCTTCCGCTCATTTCCATTTCCTACGAACACGACAAGCTCGTCTAATGGTGTTTTGTCGATACCATCCATCTCTCGAAACTACTGGAGCAATCGAAACAGAGGTGGACAAAATCTCACTGAACGCTACCGCAGACTAGAAAATACTCTTCGGGGGCGAAATGCTATTATGAAGCAGATATCTGAGATTTCTCAGGACTCTGAGGATGCATCCAAGGTCAGGTCACCTCCATTGTCATCATCCTCGAGCTATGGTGCGCAGAACACTCCCGATACTATCGCGGGCTTTGTAATCCCCGAAGAACCCATACCACCTTCAGATGAAGGTAAATCCTCTACCGAAGCCAAGTTCCCAGTGTCTAACATACGGCAAGAATGTTGCATGTCAGGATGTGCAATTTGTGTCTATGACCTCTATGAAGAGTCTCTGGAAGCTTACAAGGAGTCGATTGTGGCCTTGCGCTCGTCGCTTTCTGCACTCGCAATACCAGATTTCGAGTGGCCAGACCGCGTTAGGACCAATACACCAGCTGCAGAAAAGAGGCACGAGGTCGTCCTCAATGCGTTCGAAGAAATGGAGCGTCAGTTGAAGGAGAAGAAGGAGCGGAGAGCTG
This sequence comes from Suillus luteus UH-Slu-Lm8-n1, assembly GCA_000827255.1. NCBI lineage: Eukaryota > Fungi > Basidiomycota > Agaricomycetes > Boletales > Suillaceae > Suillus > Suillus luteus. Next base: position 21,395 of record KN835479.1, read on the forward strand.
CAGTTGAATCGGAGAGTTAGTTTATAGTCACTAGCTGGGGCTAGCCATTAATACTAATGTTCGGCTTCTGATAGAAAGGATGAGAGGAGAACTACTCTCAGATGATACGGCGATGTCTCCCATAAATATGCAGATGTTCTACGAAGGCATTAGATGGCTGTTATTCCCGAAACGTTGAATAGTACTATCGTTACTTCTACTAGTAACATACATATAACATACATAAGCACCGCCGGTGTCGGTGTGAATTGTGTCCACCCCGTCATGCTGTGCAGCGCTGACGCAAGCTCGCATTTGTTCATCCTCTTACTGACCCGGGCATGCCTGCATCTCCCATCATCCTTTCTCACCTCTGCCGTTCATCTTTGCCTTGTTGCACTAGATGGATACAACCTGTACTTTTCAGCCTTTGGTTGTTATTCAAACACCGACTGGATCTCAAAGTAAATTGCATATGCGCAATTCAACGCAATCTCTCAGTCGAAGATTGCCTGGTTAGGAATGCGCGCGCGCGAATAACAGCGCTGCACCGTCGCTTCATCAAATTAAAGTCCAGCTACTCGACAATCTCGCAAACCCCTGTATTCCACGGATAACATTTTCCTTTTATCGTTATCGCTCCGAGACTCGACTCGAGCTGGACAGTGAATCGGAAACAGTTTCCATTGAGACTGGCATGCGGAACGACTTTCAACGGTTGTCGAGGCCTCACACTGTCCCGCGCCGAGGGAAATGAGAGCAAAGATGGCGATACGCTATGCTTATGTGCGGAGGGGAACGAGAACCAAGATTGCGCAAATGTTGCATATAAATCTCTACTGTTGTAAAAACTTTGTAACATATTGCGGATCACAACGACCGAAGGTCATGGCTTGTTATATATAACACAGACAACCGCGGGAAAACAAGAAGCAAACTGGAAAGCGGAAAGTGGAAACGACTGACGATATCTAGCGTGGTTTGAGGCTTTTTGCATACTTCCACAAAAAGTCTATCAAAATTGTCCCAACATTGACAACGTAAGTGACCAGCCAGAGCGCAGTGACGACGCGACAGATTGTGCTTTGGGAGTAAAAGCCTGCTATCAACATCGCTGTGAAATGCATGAGGGACTAGGGAAAGCATCAAATGTCGAAATAGCTCACCAAACATAAAACAATTCAGGGACCAGGCGACGAAGAATATGGGGGTGACTATTGACAACAGGTAGGACGAAACGAAGTAGCCGCCCGGCTTGAGTTGCTTAACATATTTAGGTCAGTCGGTGCAAGCGGTATATGGCAAGAATGACCCTTACCTCTTGGGTCCAATGCCGATCGGTGTGCACCCATCGTATCATGCTCGAGCCAGATGTTAACATCGCGATCATAGCGAGCATGAGCGACAAAAAGAGGAGGCAATGAGGAGCGGGTGATGTGTAGTCAAAGGATGGCACAGGAGAGCCCGTACTGACGAAAACACCACTGATAGCGAGGAGGACACTTGCCTTTGTAGGAAAATGTCAGTGTTGGCCTGAGCTCGCACGGAGTTGGACAGCTTACTGCGGTAATAGTGCTGGCCAGGATAGAGCACAACCTGCTTCTGACGGTTTCGAAGGCTTGCTCTGAATGCAGCGATTTCCAATGATCATCGAGATCTGGGCGACCCAATGCCAAAAAGCAGATTACCCTCATTAAAAGAGACATGCGACGAAGGGTTTCAGGGAGGGGTTGTTCTTCGGCAAGTGCTGTATTGTCAGCGGCAGTGACATAGAGCTGCAAAGACCAGGTTCAGTCATTCGGCAAGGATTCCCAAGTCTGAAGGCGCACCTCAGTGGAACAGAATGAGGCCATGGCGCGAAGGAGATGAGTACTACCTCCCACACTGACTTGGGAACAGCAAGATGTAAACACATTATAAAGGAATGGCAAGGGATTTAACACTGTTTGGTATGAGGAAGGTATCCCCCAAGGCTATGCGCGTCATATATGCGATTGCGATATTCTTAGGACTCCTTATAAATTTAAAGTGTCAGTGGAAGCTCAAGTGGGCAGTAAAAGGTAATTACAGACCGAAATCATGGATTCGGATACTTTACAATAAGGACTCCTCCGAGTTAATGATGCCACTTCCGGATCTTTAGTGTAAGGTTTGCTCGACAATGTCAGGAGGTGCGCCTTTGGGAGCAAATGAGCTAACACTTAGGTCATGTCTGGACATCGAATTCCAAAAAATTCAAAGTCAATTTCAACTTCAAGTAGATTGATCACACGACTTCGTGGGATTACTGATTATCGGATTGCGCATCGGTTAGATAGATCGTATAGCTACTAGTATCTAGCATGGACGAGGATTTTGACCTTGAGGCCCAACAACTACTTGGCCAACGTCAACATCACTGGGCGATCATTCTTATAGCCATGTTAATGCAAATAATGAACACCTACCAGCTTTTGTTCTTATCTCCAACTGTCCGCACCCCATACCATACTTCCATTCTCACTGGTGAGGCATGGGTGTACGAGCTTATTAATGGTCATCCTGACAGGATACGGCACAACCTCGGTGTTGACTGCGATGTTTTCAACATATTGCTGCATGTTCTCCATCGCAATGGATTTACCATGTCCCGCAATGGTGTTTCAGTTGAAGAGCAGCTTGGCATCTTCCTATATACATGTGTCACTGGATTATCATCTTGCCTTGTTGGGGAGAGATTTCAGCGCTCTCCCGACACAATCACAAAGTATAGTGGTCTCCATATCTTTTTTCAAGTGATGTAATCTACTCTACAAGGTACTTCAAACGGATGCTTTTCTTTTTCTCGTCAAATCCATTTTACGGCTCCCAAATCGTGTTTCCGACTCACGAGACCCCAATTTCTGAAAAGATTCTCAATGATCCTCGATTTCGGTTCTTTGATCAGTGTATCGGCGCAGTAGATGGTACCCACATCCAGGCTTTCGTACCGCCAGAGGAACACTTTCATATGTGCAACCGCAAGGGTTTTTTATCACAAAATTGTCTCTTCATCTGCGATTTCGACTTCAACTTCGTGTATTCCCTGTGCGGATGGGATGGTTCTATGGCTGATGCTGCGCTGTGGACAGATGCGCGTGTAAATGACCTATGAATCCCCGAGGGTCGATACCTTCTTGCAGATGCTGGTTTCGGTACCTCTGACACACTCATCGTTCCGTATCGGGGTGTCCGTTATCATTTGAAAGAGTGGCGACAGGCCAATGTCAAGTAACCTTTCCTTTTTATTTCAATATGTTGGTCTTGGGCTAACTGGGATCTCTACACAGGCCGTGGAACGCTGAAGAGCTATTCAACCACCGTCACTCAGCACTTCGCAACGTGATTGAACACATTTTTGGTGTTCTGAAGCGTCAATGGGGCATCTTGTGACATGTTCCTGAGTATAGCATGGAAATTCAAGCCTGGATCCCTGCAGCACTATGTGCCCTGCATAACTTCATTCAGAAATACCATCCCGACATATTTGACCTTGACTCTGACGGAAACCTTCTCGAAATCAATCATGATGTTGCATTTAGTGAACTGGGTGATGGACCGGCTGATGCTGCATAGGGCTGGCCACCGTAGCCCGTATTACGGGCATGTATGGTGACATAATACGGGCGTCGTACCCGTACCGTCGGGGCTTTAGAGCTCTCATTGACGGTTACGGTGTACGGTCATTCAAGTACCGTATGACACCGTAGGTTTACGGCCGTATGTACCGTCATACGGGGCATACAGTTCTAGTTAGTAGTAACTGTATGATAGCTATGTAGCATAGCCTGAAATGATCAATGAATGCCTAACTTAACAAGGGATTTCCTTGCTTCGTGTGACTGTGACTTGGTGTGGCACCCACATGCCTTCTTTCGATGTTCAAGACGGCGACCAAGGCCTAGCAACAAGTCCGATGCTGCCCATTCTGTCATTTGGCTTCCTTCCTCACTGGTAGCCAGTGCTTCAATAGGATGCAAATCAACTTACTACTGGTATGTTTTCTCTCACAATCTACAATCTATCAAGTTCTAATGTTTATTATGTCCAGAACGCCCTACAGTTCCCAAATCTCTCGTGTTTGGCTCGTGATATTCTTGCTATTCCTGGTAAGTTACATCTGCTCAAGCTATTGTCCGTAGGCATATTAATCCTCTGCACATCATGCAGGATCTGCCGTCGCTGTTGAGCGCATTTTTTCGGGTGGCCGTGACACTATTTCTCTTCGCCGTGCCAGCCTGCAACCTAATACCATCAGGACTTTGATGTTAGTCAAGCAACGGCTGCGCTTAGTTCGTAATGCCATCACAGTAATTGACTGACCCATACCATGGTTGTATTATGTAGCTAGCACAATAACTCGATTTTTTTCGTCTCCCGTATGTCCGTATAGCTGTCCGTATACCCGTAAAGTGACCCATGCCGTACTGTCGAGGGTTTTCAACAAGCCGTATGTCATACGGTTCGATACGGGTGGTACCCGTAAGGCCACCGTAACTTGTACGGTCGTAACCATATACGGTTATGGTGGCCAGCCCTAATGCTGCAGAATGAAGAAGAGTGGATCAGCGGCGCGACAGAATTGCAAGGGAGATGTGGGACGACTATCTCGATGAGCATAGGCGACGAGGGCTTCCATTACCAGGCACAATGTAGTACAACACAATTCATAGCAGATTATAGACATACAAGCGGAAATGTACTAGTCCATATCATTGTTATTTGCAGCCGCACTACCAGACTTCAACTTTCAAAGTGTTTTATCCAACCAGGCGGCTCGCATTGGCTCTGAAAAATTAGAAAAAACCACAGCCTGTGCTGTGTTACTAGCAAAGTAGTCCGCAACCTCGAGAGCATCCTCCGGCGTAAGTGTCTTGTGTTCTGATAATAATGCAACGGCACGACCAAGGGGCCCATCCTGAGACGTTGCAGATGATGTGGCAGCAACCTGAACTTGAGGGGAAGTTGTGAGGAAGTCCTTGATAAAGCCGGCGAGGTCCTTCATTGTATCAGACCCATCTTTCTGTGCCTGTGCATGTACAGATAGCGGCCGTGTATGTTTCCGTGTACTGCTGCCTACTTCTGATTCCACCCTGCGCTTTGCACTGCGGCTAACGCTCGTCAACACAGATGAGGGGGCTGAGCGATTAGCGGAGGAGACAAGGAAACTGGATGGTGTAGATGGTGCTATTGATGAGGGATTATCGGGAGCATTTGATTCCAGCAACCTAGGGCTACCACTTGCTTGTGCACCAATGATCTCTTGTGTCACAGAGGAAAGCTGACCGAAAGTAAGAGTGTCAGGAGGACGAGTAGGCTCAGGCTGAAGAATGCCATTGCCGATAGGTGCTGATGCCTGAGTGGGGATGGGAATGTGATAAACATGCGAGCCCTTTGCAATCTTGGGCATCATCTGCTCGATAGCAGAGAAATGCTCAAAACCCTTCATTTTGAAGGGTTTTGCTGCAGGGCGCCGCTGTGCAATTTTTTTATTAGTAGGAAATCAAAGAGTGCAGCAGTGGTAGGTGCTCGTACCTTGACATACCGATCCCAGACATCATCTCTCTTGTTGACTACTCCAGCTCCATACTCATCACTCCATGTAAACCCTGATGTATTCTTGATGTCTACAACAGCATTGTAGGCTGATTTAAGCTACAAAGTGTAAGCAGAAAATAGATAAACAGAATGATAATCCGATAACATACCGATTGCCACTTGTTCTTACAAGCATCAGCAGTCTTCTCTGCCCCAGATGCATTCGGAAATATTTCCTTTAGCTGGCTTGCAGCAGTGTTGAGTGTTGATTCCTTGGGATTTCCATCACCACTTGCAGAGAACTCAGACAATAGAAAGTTCACAAAAACAGCTTCTTCATTTGAAGTCCAGACGGCAGCGGGCTTTCGTTTCTTCTTCTTTGGTAGTTCTATTGGATTTACAGCACCACGAGAACGAAGAGAGTGGGTAGATGCATCACTGTGGCTTGATGTGCGAGATGGCATGGTGATTGCACAAGCTTGAGGTGCACTGTGGGAAGAATCCGGGATCTTCCAGTTTCATCATAACTCATGAAATTGACTTTGAATTTTTTGGAATTCAATGTCCAGACATGACCTTATTATATCGTAACGGTGCTAATTAGCACGCACCAAGTTCCCGATCCATTGACTAGTCGACTATGCTTGGTTATGTTTATGATCTACATGATGTATAGCCTGTTTAAAGGACTCTGAGTGATCTTATACGGTGAGGTGTGCTCTTGAACGAAACAAACACACAATTTGGATGTGAGACAGCAGATAGAGGAAAAGTTGCACGCTAGCAGATTTTCCTGTAGGTGCCTGGACGTTTGCACCCAACCTCCCCCCAGGGATCATCGATCAGGGACGTCCTCGGGGAAGCGGAATCGGGGAACGGGGAACAGGGGAAATGCTAAACTTTAGGGTGCACGCAGTCACGCGGCACGCCAATCGTGAGTCATTAATACTCGCGGCTAGTAGTGCCAGGGCCTTGCTTTTCTGGACTCACGGGAATCATCTACCTGAGCTCCTTTCTGGAATTTGTGTTGTTAAACTGCTGAACTGTTCCGGCTGCAGTTATTCATCGTCCGACGTCATCCTGTTCCTTTTGCGGTATTGTTGGTGTTCAGAATGGATGTTTTTTTAGATCGTAGCAGAGACTCCAACCATCCGTAGGCGAATAGATTGCTTAAGTGTATTCAATAATTATAGGATGTTGGGATGTTAGAATGTATGTATTCGTTTACATTCTTACATATGGCATGCAAGCCACAACTTTCAAATTTTCTGTACTACATACAGCTTGCCTTGCTGTACTATCCTAATCATAGGCTTAACGCTGCGCCTGCAGGATATTCGGCAAAGTGACGTTGACCCGGATCCGGAGTGAGGCGAAGCCTTGAAGCTTGAAGAGTGTTACCCTGGACTCAATATAATCAATCGATTGTGACATTGGTGAGAACTCTGCAGAAGACTAGCGCTCAGTTGCTAATCATCAATAAAATTGCCCATTAATAATCATACTCGTACTTGTTCTCTTCATCTCAAGGTTGTCATCCATCAAAGCGACTAAAAAAAGGACTATATACGGATGTGCAATATCATTTCGATCCCAATCAACTATGGGAAGAACGGTTTTAAAAGGGACATGCGATGAAGGGTTTCAGGGAGGGGTTGTTCTTCAGCAAGCGCTGTATTGTCAATGGCAGTCACATAGAGCTGCAGAGGCCAGGTTAAGTCATTCGGCAAGGATTCCCAAGTTTGAAGGCGCACCTCAGTGGAACAGAATGAGGCCATGACGTGAAGGAGAAGAGTACTACCTCCCACACTGAGTTGGGAACAGTGAGATGCAAACACATTATAAAGGAATGGCAAGGGATTTAATGGCACTGTTTGTGGTATGAGGAAGGTGTCTCAAGGCTATGCCCTTCATGGCAGACTACTATGGGTTATCACAACTTCGGTCACCCACTGGTTCGGACAGTCACACAACATAACACAATAATAACACAATGTCACATCCGCCGAAAACAAGCTCCGCTCGGCATCCAGTAACAGCGCCGTTCAGCATTCGAGTGCACCATGGGCCTTGTAGAGTTCGTGAATGTAACTAAAAGCTAAACGGTTTTATCATCATGAACTGTACAAATTGTGAGGGCTGTAGGAACTATTTAGATGTGACTAGGATAGCGGTATGGTACGAAATTTTCGAAGGAATGTGCTGCAAAGGAGAAAGTAGGTGG
>KN835480.1:0-29194 GCA_000827255.1 Suillus luteus UH-Slu-Lm8-n1
ATATCAATTGTAGGTGGCATCGTTTGGGCTGGCGTGGACAAATGTGGCCTGCAATCGACTTCCTTAGCTTGCGTTTCGGTATTTCCTTTGTATGAACATCCGCATAGAAAACAGCACCTCCAGCATGAGATAGCTGGATGGGCGGCCTTCCAAACTCATCGTTCCCACATAAGATCACATATTTCCATGTAACCCCCCCCTCCATATTTGTGAAGATTGTTGTGGTTGTTATCAATATATAGTATAATAAGACATTTTCATTTGTTCACCAGTTCACTGATGCAAGTGACTGTGTCAAATATCCTAATTGGGTCAAACGAACCGGAGATCAGTTTCTTTCCTTCCAACGTCCAGGCCAAACTGTAAACTTGATGATCGTGTTTGAGCGTCTTGAACAGTTCGCCTGTTTTTGCATCCCAGATTTTGACTGCATTCTCGTTGAGTCCACCCGTTGCAATTTTTGTTGCATCGGGCGAGTATATCACCACTTGCACCACCTCATGCCCCGTTTTGATTACCAGGACAGTTTTGCCGCTCTTGACGTCCCAGGCTCTTGCCGTCCCATCCCAGGATCCGCTCAGCACTTGTTTACTATCTGCACTCCAGGACAATGCACCCACAAACTTGGTGTGCCCTTCCCATTTGGCAATGACCTTCCTCGCCTCGACGTTCCAAACCCTCACGTTGTTGTTATCCCTGCTTCCGCTTACAATCATCTTGCCGTTTGGAGACAATGCCATGGACCGTACTCCAGTCAGTAGGTCACTCCCATCTCGCCAGTCCTCACCTATCTGTGCACCGCTCTCTACGTCCCATAGTCGGAGTGAGTCGTGCACAGCACATGTGATGATTTGTCGTCTTCCAGGTAGGTGTGCAACGCCCTCTACCCAGCTGGTGTGACTCAGCATCGCCCGACGTGTCGCGACCGCTGGCGTCTTACTGGTGGAGGAAGACATGATCGGAGTTCAGAGTCTCAACTATGGTAGATCGGGGGCTGTATGCGAGAGAAGTGTGCTGGCAGGATCTTTGAACAAGACCGTGTTATCCGGCAATGGTAACGATTACTGGTCAGTCCAGGGTCTTTCTTCTAAACTCTCGTCAGAAAAGCCATTGCTTACGAGACAGTCTACTTGCAGGAATCCCAGTCTTCAACTCGAGGACAGCTTCAGCACTGTATATCTACGAGTTCATACGACGTTATCCGAGAGCTTTGGGAGTGTCCTAAGTCACTAATAAGCAAGTGATCAGCTTTAACCTGCAGAGTATTGCTGACGGGAAACACCTTCTAGATGAACCCAGTCACCAGCGATCAGGGGTCATCTGGCTGAGAGTTGAAGAAGCTAGAAGCTCGTTCGTTCAAGTTATTTTGTAAGGTTTGTCCCATGTGTGCTCGCTTCACAGCTTATTGCTGTGTAGATCAAGCGCTCGCGTCTGCAACCGGGCTATGTGCATCTTCATATACGCAAGGACTACGTCGATGGTGATGGCAAACATTCTTTGGAATGCCGCATTCACTCTCCACTCTGCATGCTCATTTCCAAACTCGATGTCGTCAACTCTTCCAGCACAGTTATGGAGCGGCGCCTATTTCCAGCATGGACTTATTTGTGTTCTAAGAAGGTCCTCGACAAATTGACAGGACATAACGTGGGTGTTATCACCATTTTCCCCTCTCAAATGCCCATCTCCATCAGACGTCTTTATCCTCTTGCTCTATCCTACTAAAATTCTCGACCGTATGAATCTGTGTTTTCCCATTCCTTGAATTTCAAGCTTCGTCAAGGGCCACGAGATGACCTCCCGTCAAGAGTCCGATCGCCTCCGAGTCCAGAAATCAGTCCAATGCATCCGATGCGATGATGGGCGAGTTGTCTGATCGCAGGATCAGGATGGCACGTGTTGCGCGACCACATCATCTGCCCTTCGCTCACTAAACAGTGATCTGGCACTCTGTCCAAAATGGGAAGCGAAGGACTTCGATAGAGAGATATCATAAGAAGTCGATGTGAAGGTGAGATGGTGCCGAGGCTCCATTCGAAACTCTCAAATTGTCGAGTAGATACACTACTAAGCTTGTGCAATAAGGCGAGCCCTTGGCAGACGCATCGCCATCTTCTGCTCCCTAGACAAAGAATATAGTATCCCTGCGATCATACCGCCAGATGAGCCTGTGGTGACCAATATCACTCATTCTTTGATCGAGGACCTCGGGCGAGAAGATAATCGAGACGGGGACAACATCAGCAGTGCGGAAAGTCAGGACGAACAATGCAGCAGCAAAGCACACCATTCTGTTAAATAGTGGGTTACCGACACACGGGTTGTGACCAGAGAAGCAAGTACGCCCAATCCGAATTGCAAGCTGAACGTGAGGGTTCACCGTCTCGAAAATCCCCATCCATTTTATTGATGACAGTCGGAATAGTCACATCGGCAGGACAGACTGGAGGTTCCTGTACGACTCAAGTGCAGCTATCTTGACAGTGCGCCTTAACTAGGAGATGAACATGTAGATGTATCGTCCATGCATGATTATAAGAATAAGTAGAGCCAAGTAGAGGAATAGATGCAGACTCAATGACTAATGCAGGAGATGTGCAGTAAGCACCAGCCAGGACACATATCTACTGCTTGTGATCTCATGACTTCATGACATGGCCGCGTTGAAGCTAACACGAAATCTAGGAAGGTAGGAAGATCAAACACATACACTTTCGGGGTGAACAACGGTGAGGCAGCATGAGTAGCAGTAGGTATCACAGACGTCGAGAGAGGGGCAGGCTGAGTCTGTGATGACGATAGGCATGGGCTTGACCTTGTGGTTGGCCTTGCTGCTGCATGGGTTGTACATGTTCATTGGCATATTCTTTTATAGAGCAGAGAAATAGAAAAGCAGGCATTTCCATTGGCATGTTGAGCATATGTGCAACAGAGAAAAAGCACAAGATGAGCCAATAACCGGACGGGTAGTGAAGGCGGATGTCTTGGCGTAGTATGATTAGTACCTAGAGCAGGCGGTGTCGTGGACGACCCCTGGGCGCGTGACTGGGTGTGCTGTTGTGTGTTTTGGCGGTGGCGGCGGACCAGTAAATAAAACCTTGACAAAATCATGAAACCACAATGATCGTCAATGCACCGAGGAGGAATATACCTCCTTATCTCGCACTGCAGCCGCTTCGACAACATGGGGACGCCCCAGGTATTGCGAGAGTTCAGCTTCTTTATGGATGTGGGGTTGAGAGCGGAAGAACGAGGACAGGCGATCGATGAGTGCATCTAAACTTAAACCCGAAGGTGTTGTGGGGTGAAGTTCGGTGTCGTCGTTTGTATTGAGTGGAAGTTGGGGCAGAAGAGAGGACAGGCGAACGATGAGTGCACGTCGATCTAACCGCGAAGTTGTGGGGGGTTGCTGAAGTTTGCTTGGTGCATCATTTTTAGGTGGAGAGCGGTGGACAAGCGAGGACAGGCGGGCGAAAAGCACACGAGGATGGAACGCCGAAGGCGTTAAGGATTGTAGGGGTTCGGTCGCTTCAACATTGTTTGATCGAAATCGGTGGAAGAGCGAGAAAAGGCGATCGAGGACAGAAGAATGGAGGGCATCACCCGTTGGGAAGGACTGAGAAGTATTATTCAATAAATGATTACACACATCACTGGCCTTCATGCCGTCAAAAAACCTTGGCGAGAGTTCATCGACGCCGCCGGACTCGTGGAGACCTCGTGTAACATCAGCCTGGAATGTTATCCTTATAATGAATGAGAAAGATTGCACACAAGTCACGTACTTGCAAAAACGGTTGATCACTGAGCGAAGAACGGGGGGTACGCTCTATTCCTGAGTCGGGTTGAGATGCCTTCTGTTCTAGCAGTGCCTAAAAATTGTCAGTTGAGAGAGCATACCCTAAGGCTATGTTGATATTCATAATGTTGGTACCAATTGGCAGTAGTTCTTCAAGGCCCGCTTCTTTGAGGATGGCATGGGTGTCCCATGTGTACTATGGAAAGCAGGACCACCGCGCTCAGTTTGTCAGCAAAAATCATACTATATAAGGCAATGGCTTCTCGAGTACCTCGTACACCGCAAGAAGGTTGTTTGATTGGCAACTACCAAATATACAACAAAGATATTGGTATTCTGATGTTGTACAGTCCGAACCCACATCTTTAATTCGGAGATCTTCGTGCACCAGTATTGATGACAAAAGCTCTTTGTACTCTGTGCTCGTTTTGAAGGAATCGATCTGTACCTCTCGATCACATAAGCGCCTGGTATAGGTGTTAAGCAGACGATGCGGGGCGTCGTCAAGTTGAGCCTTGATAATTTCTTGAATAAATATTTCTGCATCGGATTGACTGACGTATTGTTGGCGCAGCTTTGGAAAAAGAGTCAAGCGTTTTTAAGGATTTGGTCAATTGGGGGCGTACTTTGCGTTTGCGGGTCAGGAGCATTTTCAAACTTGGAGAGCATGGTTTGGAATGCACCAATCGCTTCGTCATAATGTTGTGCACCATGGAGCACTGCATGCTCTAACTGGTATCCAGTGTGGGACGAAGGGGTCAGCTTGATGACCTAAATGTTCGCAAATTAGCATGGACTATGAAATAATAAATGAAATCATACCGTTCGTGCATCCTGAAACGCATCATCCCATAGTGTTTTTTCCGACCTCGCCTTACTGCGATTCGCAAAGACAGCATCAGTTGTCAAATTGAGGTCGATCGCCGCAGAGTGTAAGTTGATGATCTGGTCGTGATTACCCGCGGCAAGGGCATCATCTCCCTTTGTGGCAAGGTCGGGAACTCCAGTGGCAGTATGAAGCGCACAGTAAATTGTAATCTTGCTTGAATGTTGAGTGAAGTGGCGAGTACATGAGAGAGAACTATTGTACCTTGATCAAGAGTAGAAGACGAGTTTTATTTAAGTCTGCATGCACAACTTCATGAATGCGAGGTCAAATGGTTTCATTGCATCCTGGAATTGTCGTTTTCCGCAGAGGGCAATGCCCTTGGAGATACAGCCCACCAAGGATGGCTGGATGCTGATACTCTATAACACCATATGAGTTAGCCTGTGTGAAAAAGATCACGACAGAATGGGCATCCCACCTTGAGCGCATCATCAATTGCACAGTCCCAATCTGAAAGTCTCGCCTCAATGAACGATTCACATAGGTGTTGTAATCGTCGCCATTGGCACCAATATCTTCTGTTAATAGCCTGTCAATAGCGAGCAAGTTTCCGCTTATGCATGGATCGCGGATTGTTGTGTTGATGGGTGAGCATGAAGCAACAAAGCGCTGGGCTTAGCATGGGACACACGGAAAGCACCGAGATGTGGGACCCGCAAGCTGAGGACAACGTAGGTCAATAACAAAATAAGCACGGAACAAACTTACGAAGCTTCGGGAGCAGCGGCATGTTCTTCTTGCAGCGAGAGAATGGAGAGCCCACCGAACAGGAACAACTATTTGACACCTCAGTGCACACATTCGAACGACACAGAACATTGAATACTCACCTGTCTCCGCTCCATCTCATTCTCCTCGCGCTGGATAGTTCGACGGTTGTCGAATGCCGTTGGGGCTTGGCCCCGACGTTTTTGGACGAGATAACAATACATGAGCTGGTATTTATTATATTTTACCTCTGTCTCTGCGGTTTCCGGAGTCCTGCACCCAAAAATGCTGACAAACAGAGCGCGGTGGTCCTGCTTTCCATAGTGTACAGCTTTGAGTCTTGGCAACCAGTGACTAGTACTGTTCCATCAACGGAAAGGGCTGCGCAGCGTACGAAATCTTCGTGCTGGAGAAGTGGTCCAACTTGGAGGTTGGTGTCAAGGTTCCATAGACGGGTTGTGTTATCAGCTGATGCACTTGCAAGGAAGCGTTGGTTCTGAAATAGTGTGATGGCGTAGACAAGATGTGTGTGACCTTCAAGGACAGCAATTTGCTGCCAGGTGGTCGTGTCAAATATCCCAATAGAGCCATGTGAACCCGAGAAAAGTTTCTTTCCGTCCGACGTCCATGCCAAGCTCCAGACTTGGATAAGATGTTTGAGTGTGTCGACCAGCTCGCCTGTCTTTGCATCCCAGATTTTTACTGCATTCTCGTCGAATCCTCCCGTCGCAATTTTTGTTGCATCGGGCGAGTATATCACTGCAAACACATGCCTGTGCTCAGTTTCGATTGTCAGGACAGTTTCTCCAGTCTTCACATTCCAAACTCTTGCCGTCCCATCCCAGGATCCGCTCAGCACTTGCTCACCATTTCCACTCCAGCACAATGCGCTCACAACATGGCCGTGTCCTGCCCATTCGGCGAAAACCTCCCTCGTCTCGACGTTCCATAACCTCACTTTATCGTCATCGCATCCACTTGCAATTGTCTTGCCATTTGGAGACAATGCCATGGACCACACTTTTGCATCATACACATGATAACTGACCCATACATTTATGCCCCTCTCTAGGTCCCATAGTCGCATTGAGCCATCCAATGAGCATGTGATCACCTGTCGTGCATCAGGCAGGTGCACAACACCCCGCACTTGATTGGTATGGCCTCGCAAACTCTGGTTTGGCGTGGCTGTTGTCGTCATACTTGCGGAGGAAGACGTGGCCGGAGCTCGGAGTCTCAACTAGGGGACTGTGTATGCGAGAGAAGCCTGCCAGCGGGATCTTGGAATTAGACAGAGATTCTTGCCAGCCACTTATAAGCATGTGGCCACTTTTAACTTACAGAAGAACCTGGATTGGCACTTACGAGCAAGACCGTTTAGACGAACTCAATCGCGAGCGATCAGAGGGGGCGTCTGGTTGGGAGTTGAGGAAGCTGTATACTCGTCCGTTCTTTTTTTTTGTTCGTCACATGCGTCAGCCTCGTGCTAGCTTCACAGCTCATTGCTGTGTAGATTAAGCGCTCAAGCCTGCGACCGACGCTACATTCATCTTCCTATACGTAGTAAGGACTACGTTGATGGTTATGGACTCGGAAATCATTCAACGGACTGCTTCACTCTGTATGCTCGCTTTTGAACTCGATGTTGTCAACTCTGCCAGGATGTTTGTAGGTTATGGAGCAATTCTATGTCCAGAACTTATGGACCATTCGCCGAGTCTCGATACTTCCCGGATAGGATTTTAACCACCCCAGGACAGGGTAATTTTGCTTCGTGCGAAAAATGCCATTTTGCCGCCCTATCTAGGCGCTACCTCTCTGCTTCTCGGTCTATAAATTCACACCAATTGACATGCATACCCACCCACCCTCTCGACGTTCTAGGACCATATGATGATGTCTCGTCAAGTGCCAATAATCACCGAGCCCAAGCAAGCACTACGTTCGATTGAAATCATGATCATGATCATCTTAATCTCTCTTGCCGATGATAAAGGTCCAGAGTTGGATTTCAAAGCGAACTCCCCAACGCCTATCAATTGCTTCCTTATATTTTCTATTAGATCATCGAGCGTAATCAGACGTGTCTACTCCCAATGACTTCTTTTGATTAGATCTTCATCGTGTTGGTTATTCTCTGAATTAGCACAGTGAACATCCGGACAGAGGACGGGAAAACAACCTACTGCTCACACTGTATCACGTGCTGCATCGCCGCGAGTGAGTGATATTTAATCTACTATGTATGCTGCTGATGCCTTCCTGCAAGGGCACAATTGTTTTTTTGTCAAAGGTAGCTTTTTCAAACTAGCCAACCAGCTCGCGCGACCAAGCACGCGCAACCGCCACCACGGTCGCACCCACCAACTATCCACATCAATGAATTTTATCATCGAAGGAATGGATCTCATCCGTATCTGATTCCTCCGGTGATCGCTAGCACGGTGAAGTTACTTGAGGCACCCAACAGGTTGCATCCAAGGTCGAGAAGCACAAGTATGATAGGTACACAATATTGCTAGGATGGAATCCCATAGATCATTGAACGTTGAAAGGTAGACTCGGTTTCATTTGCTAGTGCCCTTGCCTCGTTCATTCAACGCCTTCATGTTTGTACATGCCATCGGATACATGGTGAGAAGGCGATTATGCACTTGGATAGACACATCGGCATTGTAACTTATACTAGCCCTACCGGTTTGTCAACGTGGCTCATTCCTGTAAATGTGTCTCATTCCTGTAAATGTGTCTCTGACAATCGCGTGGACGGTGTGTATTGTTAGTTATTAGAATATTCTGCCTGTTTATCCTCTAATCAAGAATTTTCCTAAGTCTTCGCCTAGCAAAATGAAATTCTCGTGACGATTCCTGAGCTCGATTACCATTATTGACAAGGTCCCCCTTCGGTCGGCTGTAAGCAAGAAGACGAAGAATACGCCTTCATGCATATGTGACATTGACCTTAAAGAAGGGGTGCAGAACAGGACAGACCAATTGCAACAATAAACGCGCAGCTTGACGCGGCGGATGCGATAGCCCTAGGGCCACCCATAGTCTCATGATCACAAATTTAGTCCGCCAACGCAAAAAGCTCCGAAGAGATGAAGTTCCTTCAGCCTCCCCAAATTGCTAATTTGGGGCTCAGCTACTCATTTGTGGAATTTATGAGGTCTTCAAGGCCAGCATCTATGAGGATGGCATGAATGTCCCATGTTCCATGTGCACGTGTTCTCGTCCTCTCAACCAGTGACCTACGATTGCAAATCAGGAGAAAGGGATGCGAAGTCCACGCGATGTTCATGCTTGAGAGGCGGTCCGACTTGGAGGTCCGTGTCGAGGTTCCATAGAGGCGTAGTTTGATACAATCGCAAGAAGGCGTTTGTTCTCAGACAGGTTGTATCGATGGCGTTGACAAAGAGCCCTCAATTTGGACCTCAAAGGACTGCGATCTCAAGCCAGGTGGCTATGTTGCCTTCAACCTTGTACTTTAAAGGCGCTAATTTAATCCAGCGGCATTATAATGGCCCTTCAGTTTTTTCTTACACATGCGACACCCGTTACGCGAACAACAAATTGACAATGTGCTGTTTCAAATCCGATCAATCATGAAGATTGGCCTCGCGGAATAGAAACTGGGATTACAACTTGTGACAGATATATCGTTGCCGGAGTTTGATTTGAACCAACGCTGGAAGTACAGGCGGTGCCCGTGTCACGACTTTCTAGCCAGAGACCCAATATAATATTGACACGGCACGGTTGACTAGACATTGAACGCATCGCAACCATCAAATCAGTCCAACTGAGACGTTGGCTTATTAGTATCCAGTATTCAATGCAGAGCCAACCCCTATCATTGTCATTAAATATATCGCGGGATAACATCAGCAGCGAACATGACAAACCATTGTTTACCCCGATGTTCAATGTTGTTCCTGTCGATTCTGAATCAAAAGACACCACACTTTGGCTGATGAAAATATTGATTGTGCAAGGGGGGCTAGGAGACGGCGCTCTACTTGATGAGCGCGAGGGCCTGACTGATGTACCAAAAAAAACTTGTCAAGTGATATCATAGGCGACGATTTTGAGACTCACTGGTTTCACTACCATCATCATCATCGCCTTCGTCCTCTTCTCTGGAGAACTTGATTCCAAGTCCATCGAATATTGCAAAGGCTTCTTGCACTTCTTGTTTGGTATGTACATCTAGATTTATGTCTTGGAAATTTTCGTCTTGAGAAAGACCTTCAGCTGATCCGCCGCATGTGAGATATAGGCAGGGACAGAATCTTCACACCAACCTGAATGACTGCCTTGATCGGATATAAGTTTAATATTTCATCGTAGGATATGATGAAACGTACCTTCTACTACATCACATGGATCCCTGCCCGAGCCATCCCCTTCGTCGTCTTCTCCTGAGTTCGCGACTCGGGTCTCTTGTACCTGTTCTGTATGTACATCTAAATTGATGCCTTGGGTATTTTCATTCAGAGCAAGACCTTCGGATGATCCGCTGTATGAGATATATGGACGCAGGAAAGAATCTTCACACTAACCAAGAACGTCTTGATTAAAGATATGTTCAGTTTGATCTCAAAGGATGTGATGATACATACCTTCTAACACATTATGTAGACTTTCCTCATCAACAACCTCGTCGCCCTGTGCAGACTCCCCGCAGTTTGCAGATGCCAGACTTTCCTCATCAACAACCTCATCGCCCTGTGCAGACTCCCTGCAGTTTGCTGAGGCTAGACTTTCCTCATCAACAGCAGCGTCGCCCTGTGCAGACTCTCCGCGATTTGCTGATGCTGGGTACCAGATTAAAGTCAGCAAGGGGAATTTCTTTTGGCTTTTTGGCTTACTTAAGATTTCATCAATACCTAGCCACAATCTGTTCAGGTCGTCTGAGGTTCTCTGTGTCGCAATTAAACTGCAACTCTAGGGGGTTTGTCATGCGGCCCGTCAACTTACTTTGATAGACGTATAATTCCGATATGAAACTCTGTAAAAATGCTTCGAACTTGACTCTCGGACGAAAAGGTTAACAAGAAACTTGGGAAAAGATTTCTTTTGTGCCAACAGTCGGTTTCTCATCCTTATTGTCCTGCGGAGACTGGTAAGTATGGCAGTTTCGCTCAATGAAGAGGCCTACTCTTCGGATAGAGTCCTGCCATTTCTGCAAGCTTCGGCGTACGAAGCTTTTTGACTTGCTGAAAGGCCCTCGTGTTCCGACAAGCTGGCAAGCTCGTCCAAGGTTGTCAGCGATAACTTTAAGAAACCCTCGCCCTTATCGAAATTTGACATCCGCCGTATGGCCAATGTGGGCATTTGGTTTGTTGTTGGGAAATCATGTGGGAACTTAAAGTTGGCCCGCGGCCGTGTCGACATAATGGGCGTTGGGGGGGTCCGTTGGTTAGTACTAAAAGTGACGGGGGTTGGTATGATGTGTCGCGCTGACTACCTTGGCTATATACAACCTGGGGTTATCAGATGTGAAGATGAAAGTTCAGAAACCCAGGAGAACAAGTCACTTTCTCTGAACAAAGAGGTTATGTGAACATGGCAACTGGCAGTGACGATGGCGAGTACTGTTGGCGCTTGAGAGCTTGAACCTTGTCAACCAATCCTGAGGCAATTACATCAATGAGACATAACTTAATATTTTCGTCCGGGTAGAAATTTCCTATCGGGGGACTTTGCAGATATGTACTAGATATGAATTGTTGTACTTTGCCTTCAGCCTGCGAGAAATAAGTAAGTTGGGGTCAAGTTGGGGTCCATGTCGGACGTAACTGCAAGTTGAACTCCGCGAAGTGCCGGGGTCCGAATTGGCCAGTTGTGCTTGGTCCGTATTTCTGTCCTGAATTGATACAGACAGGATGAACTCAACAGCCACTCCTCATTCCCATCTTTCTGAATCTGAGATTTGGTGGAGGGACCACTACAACTTCCTCAATGACAAGGGTTACAAGCTACGAAGTCGCTACAGTCCAGATTGGGTGCCCTCTTGGACCAACACCAAGAAAGTTGACATAGAATGTGAGGATGGAATCATGCCACGGGTAGGTGCTTCTATAAAGCAAAGTCGATTAACCACAATATATCCTTCAGCACCATTCTTTACTAGATGCACGGCGCACCCAAGACGGCGCTCGCGTATCCCTCAAGCGTATAGATGTGTCGCGACACCCTTATGAGATAGAAATCGGTCGCTATTTCTGTAGCGTCGCTATCAGTGAAGATCCAGCCAACCATTGCGTGCCAATATACGATGTTTTGGAGGTGCCCGCCGCTAATAATCTTGCGATAATTGTCATGCCGTTACTTCGAGATGCTACAGATCCCTATTTTGACACGGTCGGGGAAGTGGTAGACTGCATTCATCAGCTTTTGGAGGTAAGGTCTTGATTCACTAGCTCATTGTGGCTCATTTTTCTTTCTTTTGAAGGGGCTTCGCTTCATGCACAGACATCACGTCGCTCACCGGTACGTAACCCAATAGCTGCTCGAGTGACTTGGTCTCATGACCTGGGCAAAGGGACTGTATGCAGCTAAACATATTGATGGATGGCAGCATGTTCATAGACGCATGGCATCCAAGCGATCAATATATGTCCGAGGACTTCAAACGTGTGGCTAGGCATCGCACACGCACTCAGTCTCCGCCACGATACTATTACATAGACTTTGGCATCTCCCGCAAATATGATGCATCCAATGCCGATCCAGTGGAAATCCCCATATATGGTGGAGATAAAGGAGTGCCAGAGTTCGCGGAAGCCTACACCAAACCTTGGAACCCTTTCCCAACTGATGTCTGGTATCTTGGGCACGCTATCCAAGAAACATTTCTTGACGTAAAGTGTAGCAGTGGCTTTTCATTTTTCATACTCTGATTTAGACACAACAGCGCTACTCGGGTGTGGAATTCTTGAGCGGTCTGGCAACGGATATGATGCACTCGGATCCAGCGCAACGTCCGAACATGGACGATGTTTTTACTCGATTCCAGGTTCTGCGTCAGGGTCTCAGTAAATGGAAATTACGTTCGCGAGTGGCTCATGATGACGAGAGATCTCTTTTTTATTTCCTGGCCCACTGGGCCCGTCGCATTCAGTATGTAGTACGCAGGATTCCCCCAACGCATACCTCGCCGTGCCGGTGATAGAGCGGGCTTCTTTGTAATCACTCTCCTACAAAACACGAGTTTTCTGCCCTAAGTCCTTAGGCCTTAGGGTGAAACCCAAGCCTTACGTGGATGACAGATTGGTGACTCGGGTGTCAACACATCGTATCGTCAGTCAACGGAATTAGATTTTGTGCGAATCTGCCTTACTCAAAGAAGCAGGTTGCTTCCAAGCTGCACCGCTAAGGTCGAGAAGCACAAGTATGATAGATACACAATAGTGCTAGGTTGGAATCCCATAGATCACTGAACGTCGAATGATAGATTCGGTCTCATTTGCTAATGCCTAAAGCTTTCAGGGTTGTCGCAGGCCAGGGTAAAGCTGAGATGCATTTAGCTGTGCCCTTGCCGAGTCGTTCATCTTCATGTTTGTACATGCCATCGGATACACAGTGAGAGGGCGTTTCAAGATGCACTTGGATAGACACATGGGCATTGGATACCTCCAGTTTGTCGACGTGGCTCATTCCCGTAAATTCGTCTCCGCGAGTGAACGCAGACGGTTGTGCATCATTAGTATCAAAATATTCCGTCTGCCTATGCCGGTTCATTCTCTTGGAGAATCTCCGCCCAAAAAATGAAGAACTGACTCTTGAACTACATAGATCGGTTATCATTTGATATTTGTATAATGACCCCACATGAAATTACGGAATCATAGTATCATCCTCGACGGTCCCATCACTGGTTTAAAGTTCGACTTTGAGTCGTGGCAACACCACCGTGATGGTAATTGTAAATCTTTCGGCCTGCGTATAAAATTAACATCGCGATGCCAATGTAACGGATTTTAGGCGAAATGAGGCTTACACGAGGTGCCTGGGTGCATTGCATCTGAGGTCAATAAGTATGATGAGATCTGATATAAAGCATTGATGCTTTACCTAGACAGCCGAAGTCTCGTGAACCGATACTGCAATAGAAGTTGCAGAGGGCTCGTCCTGTGTGCAATATTAATATCGCAAGGTCAATTCCATGGATTTGATACCAGACTTACACGACCGTACTAGGTGCATTACATCTGAGGTTAATAATATAATGAAGTTTGGTTCTAGGTACTTACATTATAATTCAAGGTGCCCTGAGTACATTGTATCATGAGGTCAATTGGACGAGGTTTAATATAAAGCAAACCTTACGTGGGGGAGAGTGGTGGCGCGGCTGTCTACACATCGTATCGTAAGTCAACAGGATTAGATTTTATGCGAAGTCGGCCTAACTTGGGGAAGCACAGCTTGTAGTAACAAAGGCTGTCAAGGCAAGCAGAGCATAGAGGGAGGCAGGGGAGACGCGAGCGAACATGACGGTAAGTAGATGAGTATTTGTTGATCAAAGAGCTGTTGGCGCTGGCTGTGACGGTGCTGCTAAAGTCGGGTTCTTGAGAAGCACACAAACTTCAAAATGGGCGCCATTTAAATGGTCTTCCGTGTGACGTTGAGTACCAAACTTAATCAAAAAAATATCCAACGCATCTGAGTCTCAATGTACACATGCACGGGTGGAATTGACAAATTGCAGTTCTGATATTATTTTGACTTTTTGACGTTATACCGCGTCATTAGAGGCCGTTATTATAGCAGACAATGTTTTGATATTGCTATGCGATGTGATGCTTTGCAACGGATTCATCATGATTTCGAAATTGCTACGCGGGCCATAAGAGCAGATAAGAGCTCATTATCAGAGAGCCCATCATCACCTGAGATAGCACATTAACAGACACCGCATATGAGATCAACAAGAGCGCACTCAATTGTTATTCATTTTTGCGAAGAGTTTAGCAAGTCTTGAAGAGTGTTGTGTATGCCTTGCGTCCACACCCCAAGCTCTTTCTCCAACGACACCACTGTTTCACGAATATTTCTTCCGAGCTCACCGCCGTCATTGTTTTTGCCAAAACCGATCATCAGTTCGTGTCTCGCACGTACTAGTGTTTCGTATGCAGCTTTGAGTCGCGCAGGGCCGGATGGCGGAAATGCGATGCCTGCGGGTGCTGACGTGATGGGCCGAGGTTCATCAACAGCCAAAAGCTTTCCGAGCTCTGCGAGGGCGACGGCACGTACAGGGTGGCCATCACAGAGAATGGCATATAACCCCATATAGTGCTTGGCTGCAATACGGACTGTCTCGTCCAGCTGTTCCTGTGCTATGTCTGCTGACAACGAAGATAAGAGAAGTGATTTATGGAGTCCTATCAAGGCCAATAATGGGTGACAAGATGGCGCCAGGCCAGCCGATACAAGTCTCGGAATAATATTGGTCGTCAGCTGTAAGGCCTTATCATGATCTGTAAGGACATCAATTTACGTGAATGTCTTTACTGCGCAACATGGAAGACAAACCTGTATCTTGAATGGAAATTGCCTTCGCCAATGCCTCTTGTCCAATGCGAAGCTCGTCCATGACAAGTCCAGGTGTAGCCACGACTGCACCGCATTTCGTGCATTGGTAGGTCTTGCTTTCTGTAAAAAACGCCGTGTATGAACGACTAAGATTTCAAGAAAAGCTCCGACGGTCCTCACCATCACTAGGAGCGGGGCACATTCCTCCACACGACTTTGGACACCATATGGACTCACGAGGGTCTAGTTTATTGTTGTCATCGCATAGCTCGCAAAGGCATGTGAAGTCATATGTCTCCTTCAACGCAGCCTGTCTTAGAGAACGAGGTAGGGTGGTATCGATATAGGAGGTCAGGATCTGATAGTAATCACTGGTCGGTGAGAGCGCTTCGAGTAAGAGATTTAGACTCGCCTCTTCATTAGGTGAAATGTCTCTGAGAGCAATGACTTGCATCTGCGGCTCGTCCACTGGATTCCGAGAAGACCGAGGAAAAACGATGACTGCACCGGGATCACAAGAATGGTTGAAAAGCGCAACAAGCGGCGAGACGGACACTCCCACTGGTGTCAATGAGGGTGAAGTTAATGCAAAAGTATTCGTGACAAACTGCCAAGAGTTAAGCATTTGACGCCCGATTCATTCGATGACCAGTGCTTACTCTTGAAATTACATCCGTGAGGTCGCCCGCAGACAAGATGCCAAATTCCGATAAATCTCCAGGAGAAGACAAGCCAAGATATCGAACCAGAGAGTGGGCAAGGTGAGTACTATTTTCAACGACACGAGGCTGCAAAGAATGTCGATCTGATCCCACCTTGATTATAACCTGCACTTGAATGTGAGATACAACTCACGAGACTGCAATGCATCGATTTCCTTTGACTGTCGGTGCTGTCAGCGGTATAATCCATGAAACACAAATTCTTACCCACCCAACTACTGTCAAACCCTTCTTCCCTCTTTTGCCACAAGATTCGACCGAGGCACCTGACAGCATCATTTGGAACAGATAAGTCTCTCGATGGTGCTGACTTGGCCCATTTCCTCAATGCTGAGCATTCTAGTCGATGAAGTGACCAGTCATTTGTCTGACACGTCTAACACTGAGGAATTAGACCGGTTAAAAGGCGACTTATGGTACTAGTGCAACTAACTGCATTGCAATACCAAATCGTGCGGCATTCAGTACACCTCAACAATCCAGAGCTTGATGCGGTGGCACAAGAGGAGCAATGCGAGTCCAGACACCGGCTCGCGAGTGCAAATGAATGCGGTCGTAGTGATATGATAACAGAACCTATGTCGTGTAAGCGATTCGCAGATCAAGAGCCAGATCTTGCAAGAAATTTGCTAACCAGCTTTTATTAAATTCTTGGCCCACAATCCCCTGCCTGATATTGCTGATACCCGCACCTCTATATTTTCTGGTATGCCATAGTACACAGTGCCTTCATTGCTGCGAGTTGATGTATCTGAATCATTAGAATGTATCACTTTTGGAATAGTTGTGGAGTGGGACTCTTGGAAATTATCTGGGTAATTCACATACGATCTTGATGCCTTGGATTGTCTTTGGGATTTAAGACTTGCGAATGACATGATGCAGATAGGCTGCTACGTATAGCACTAGTACTGCGAACGGTCAATAACTTCTTCAAGTTTGGTCACCCACCTGTTTGCCACTGTTTATCTGACAGTATCTTCTGTATTCAATAAATGCAAACAAAAATATCATCTTACGACCTGCGCAATGCACATGTGCAACTTGAATCGAGCGAGAGATGGTCCAGTTCGACGTAGAATACCTACTGTTGGGGATAGATGCTAACAGGATGACTGGTGCAGTAAGCACCAGCCAGGACATGTTTCTATCAACTGCTCGAGAGTGAAAATCAAGCTTTCATGACATAGCGCAACCTGAGATTGAGGAAGTTGTGGAAATCAATTATACACACACTCGTGAACAAAGAGAGCACAATCATTGCAGAATAAGTAGATGCAAAAATGAAACAAGTATTCATACGCTGCAGTGTTCATGTACAGCAGAGATGAGTACGAACCGAGCGTAAATTAGAAGGGGCCGTAGCTACTTGCTGCAACTGGCACGTCGGAAAGAGCAGTAGGTGTCGGTAACGTCGATGATGACGCCTGGACATAGACTTGACCCTATGTTTGACCTTGCTCCTGTTGCGTTGATTGGGCATTGCCAGCAGCTTTTTGAGGTGCGCAGCAGAGAAAAAGCACGAGATGAGCTAACAATCGGACAGGTAGTGGGTGCGGATGTCTTGGACGTGGTGCATTAGGATTAGTACCTGGAGCATGCTGTGTTGTGGACGACCCCTGGTCGTGTGATTGGGTTTGCTGCTGTGCTTTTTGTGGTGGTGGCGGAGCAGTAAATATAACCTGGATAGAAGTAATTAAACCACGATGATCGTAAATACACCGAAGAGAAAAATACCTCCCTGTCCCGCACTGCAGCTACTTCAACAACACGGGGATGCCTTGGGCATTGCAAGAGTTCGATTTCTTCGTTAGCGTGGACTTGAAAACGGAAGAGCGAGGACAGGCGATCTATGAGTGCAGCTGGACGCAAACTTGAAGGCGTTGTGGGATGATGATCGGTTTCTTCATCAGCGTCAAGTCGAGGGCGGTACAAAAGTGAAGACAGGCGAGCAAAGAGCGCACGTGGTCTTGATGGCGAAGGCGTGGAGGGTTGCTGAAGTTCGTTTGGTGCATCATTTTCAGGCGGAGAGCGTCGGAAGAGTGAGGACATGCGAGCTAAAAGCACGCGCAGATGTAGCGCCGAAGGCGTTGAGGGTTGCGGCAGTTCATTCACATCAACATTGTTAGGTCGAAAGCGGTGGAAGAGTGAGGAAAGGTGAGCGAGGAGTGCCCTTGCAGAGGCATGAGAATGGACATCACCCGTTGGTGAGAACTAAGGACACAAAGATAAGGTGAGGAAGTATTGAATATATGATTACGCACATCCATGCCATCAAAAAACCTTGATGGGAGTTCATCGACATCACCGAACTCATTGTGACATCGCGTAGCATCAGCCTGAAATGTTGATGTTATGATGACTGAGAAAGATCAGAAATACTTCACATACTCGCAAAAAAGACTTGTCACTGAGCGAAGAATGGGCGGTACGCTCTCTTTTTGATTCAACTTGAGATGCTTCCTGTTCAGGCGCACAATGTCAGTGAGAGAGTGTGTGGGTGATGTGCTGTTACCCACAATATTGATACCATTGGACAGTTGATCATCAAGACCGGCTTTTTTGAGGATGGGGTGAATGGCCCATGTGTACACGTTTCCGTTTTGGCAACCAGTAACTAGCAGCTTTCCATCAGCGGAAAGGGCTGCGCAGCGCACGTTGTTTTCATGTTGGAGAGGTGGTCCGACTGGGAGGTTGGTGTCAAGGTTCCATAGACGAGTTGTGTTATCGAGCGATGCACTTGCAAGGAGGCGTTCGTTCCGAGACAGGGTAATGGCGTAGACAAAGTGCCTGTGACCAGGTTTAAGGATAGTGATCTCCTCCCAAGTGGCTGTGTTGAATATCCTAATCTGGAGTGACCCGCAGATGAGTTTCTCTCCGTCCGACGTCCATGCCAAGCTCCAGACTGCATCATCCTGTTTGAGCTTCTTCAACAGTTTGTCTGTCTTTGCATCCCAGATTTTTACTGCATCCTCATCGCGTCCACCCGTTACAATTTTTTTTGCATCAGGCGAATATATCACCGCGTTCACCCACTGGTGCCCGGTTCTAATTGTCAAGACAGTTTTGCCGCTCTTGACATCTCGGACTCTTGCCGTCCCATCCCAGGATCCGCTCAGCACTTGTTTACCATCTGCACTCCAGCACAATGCACCCACAACATGGGTGTGTCCTGTCCATTTGGCAATAGTCATCCTCGTCTCGATGTCCCATAACCTCACGTTCCCATTGTTGCCTCCACTTACAACTGTCTTGCCATCGGGAGACAATGCTATGGACCACACTCCTGTAGTCTCATCTCTCCAGTTCTTACCTATCTGTGTGCCGTTCTCTAGGTCCCATAGTCGGAGTAAGCCATCTGTCGAACACGTCACGATCTGTCGTCCGTCAGGCAGGTGCACAACACCGTTTACCCATCTGGTATGACCCCGCATCGTATGCTGTGGTGTGACTGCTGGTGTCTTCTTGGTCTTGGAGAACATCGTTGGTGCTGGGTTTCTAAGTGCTGCAGCTCGGGGATTCAGAACGTAAAAGTCCTCCGGTATTTGGGAATCTAACCAGGCCATCTTCCAACGGCAAATATTGTTGGTGGTTCCAGGGGCCTATCCTCTGTCGCTTTAACGCTTGTCAGAAGTTATTACTCATGAGACAGTTCACTTGCAGTAATATGATCCTCACCTAGAAGACAGCTTCGGGACTATACACGCAGGAGTCGCAGCGTTATTCGAATATTCACAAGAGATTCTTGAGGGTCGTTGGTAAGCACGTGGTTAGTTTTAACCTACGAAGAGCCTAGAGTATCACCCACCGGAAGTACTGTTCTGACGATTCGGTGCTTAATCGCAGGCGATCAATGGATTAGATCGTGGAAGCTCGATACCCCTTCGTTCAAGCGTCTGCTCCATTTTTTATGCTGTATGCGCTTCACAGCTTAAATGCTATGCACACTCAGGCCCGTAACTGGCGTACACGTATGGATTACGTTAATTTTTTTGAAAGGGTGACGTACATATCCCCTCCACAGGTTCCACTGGCAGGTTCCTTTTGAACTCGGCATCGTCAAACCGGCTGTGCAACATCCTGTCATTCAATTGCTGTACTTACAGCTGCCGAAGCTTGCTGTGCCATATTCTCGGATAAGCCAGGGTCAGCATATAGCGGCAACCATCGTTGAGAGGGCCGAGGAGGACCACCTTCGCCTGCTCATCCCGCTTTGCCGCATTCTCTGCACGTGGTCACCATGGATGTCAATAGATGTCGCGGTTGTGATGGTTGTGCAGTATGATACAGGTATATCGTCTAAAATGCGGCACTTTACTGCTTTCCCCACCATCTGAC
Source organism: Suillus luteus UH-Slu-Lm8-n1 (assembly GCA_000827255.1). Taxonomy (NCBI): domain Eukaryota; kingdom Fungi; phylum Basidiomycota; class Agaricomycetes; order Boletales; family Suillaceae; genus Suillus; species Suillus luteus. Next base: position 19,994 of record KN835480.1, read on the forward strand.
ACTAATTCTGTGTCCGTTAGCAATCTAGTGAGTATCATCATTGTTTTGGTAATTGTATGTTGGATACTTAAGTTATTGCACTGAGTCCAAGCTGCCAAATTTCAGGTGGAGACTTTGTCTGTCCGTCACGTGCTTGCCACCCCCTCGAAGTTCAATGAGTCAAGACTGGGGACAAACAGGTCCATTCATAAAAACCGCAATGGGTGGATGGAGCAAGGATCCAATTAACATCTTCGAGAAGTGCAAACTCCTTTCCACGCTTGCTGCAACTGCCACAGTAGAAAGAGTATCAGGAGCAGCAGGTGTCAGCGACGTCGAGGGGGCGGTATGCTGAGTCTGTGATGATGACACTTGGGCATGGGCTTGACCCTGCTGTTGGCCTTGCAGCTGCTGTGTTGTTTAGGCATTGCTAACAGCCTGTTGAGCTGCGCAGCTAAGAAGAAGCACGAGATGAGCCAACAATCTGACGAGTAGTGGACGCAGATGTGACTCTTGGACGTGGCGTGGTAGGATTAGCGCCTGGAACATGCGGCTGTGTCGTGGACGGCGTGTGATTGGGTTTGCTACTGTGTTTTTTGTGGCGGCGGCGGCGGAGCAGTGACTCATAACCTAGACAGAAATCATCAAACCACAATGATCGCCAAAAACGGAGGAGATACATATCCCCCTATCCCGCACTGCAGTTACTTCGGCAGGACCGCGTCAATTTCATTTGGTCCCAATATTCAACGCTGTTCTTCGTGAGATGATCGTGTTACGGCCACCCTCCAAAATGACGCTCAAACGACGCAATCTTGGCGCTGGTCCTTCGTCAGATCTGATGGGCGACTAATGTGCCGCGCACACACCTTCGACGCCTTCTTCCAAAGTGTCAAAAGTAAATAGCGCCTGTACATGTGGAAGCGAAGCTCATCCTTTTTCAGTTAGTGTTACGTCCAGTCTTTTGATTTGGGGTGCACCCTGGACTTTGGGCGATCCGTTCTCGCCGCGACAGCGTTTAACCCTGCTACTTTGACTCTGAATCAAAGTTTGCGGCTATGCAGTATGAAGTTATCTTTTGCACTACATTTGCGGCCTTTTACCTATGTGACGGTAAGACGCTATGTGGCGTCCAGGCGCTTGACATGTGGTCTTCTACCTGTGTTACTCTCACCATACATATAGCACACTGCGTTGTTCTCAACCCACCGTAATCGTCTCTATCATGTCTAGTACAGGGCGAGATCCTAGCGTAGGAACCACAACGCTCCCCCTGGAGGCACGAATTACTCGTTATGACCAGTAGTGAGTTTTTCCGTGTCATCTTGGTTCTCCGTATCAATCTTCGTTGCAGTTATGATCCGTGAGCCTCTCCAGAATGGAATGTTTAGCGTTTGAACTTGATAACTCTTCTAGACGAGTTTTATCAACCGTCTACAAAAAGACGAACGTAAACAAACAATTAAAGCACCTCAAGAGACTGAATCAAAAGAAACCAGTTCTCGTTGTCCGACGAATCATGGACAGCAAGGGCCGATATTCGAGAACTGAAATTGACATCCGAAGTCAAGAACTTTGTGCGGTGCTCATAGAGATACACCGAGGTGCGGAGGGCTTGGATTTATTGCGAAGTTCTCCCATCGTAAGCTGAACATTCAATTATTTATCATCGCAATGCAATTCTCATTATGTATTTCAGTGTGATCCGCACCTCCTTTTTTTCTCTTTCAACGAGCTCAAGGAACGACTAGAGCTGGAAAGGTTGAAAGGCATACCAAACACTCCGCTAATCACTGAAATAGAAGTAACCCTTCACTTCATCTGGGAAGAACACAAAACCACATTTGCCGATCTTCAGTCATTGACAAAACACGAGTCCATCACCTTCAGTTTACTTTGGACATTATTCCGTCATGGCACACTGGTCTTCAATCGCCACGAGTTCACAGAGCAGGACCGCATTCTCCGAGTTACACGCTTTGAGATCATGCGAACAAATGAAGGAATCTTCGGCGTAATTCATTGTCATGTAATCACTCACGACGGCGAGCATTTTGGAATTGCTGACGAGAGGCTTTTGATCCCGTCGTTCGATGGAGAGCGAAAGATACAAAGTCTGCCTGTTTTTCCAATCTCCTATCACTCGGATGGATCCAACATTCGCAAACTCGCTGCCAAACTCGGCCAGAAATTTGCAAGCTTGCAATGCCAGACTTATGGTGAGATTTCCGGGATGGCTGCCTGTGTCGACGAGCATCCTGTGGACCCCCAAAAGGACCTTCGAAAGTGCAGGGTGCGCAGTAATTACCCGTCCTGCTAATAATATGGCCTGTAACAAATCAATATAGGCGTACGGGCGCGTCATGATCGACCCTCGGGCATTTCGGATGTTTCAGCCTGAGTCTAGTCTCAATGTCCCGGTTTCTACCCCGTTGAAGCAAGCAGAAATTGCGGAACTCGACGAAGAGCAATACATGATCTGCACTCCTGTTGTTATAGGCTTTTGCTTCGGAACAAAGCAGTGGGGTATGAAGATTTTCCCGTTTGGTACCACACATTTTTACAACAAACTCATGCGTCTGTCTCAGGTGGATTCGCTTTTGGCTGCCTGCGGGATGTGTCCTGGTCATCCGAGCCTTTCAATTGTCTGGTGCTGGACGATGGACACAAGGAATTGATTCATGCATTAGTAGAGCAGCACACGTCGCGTGCATCAACCTTTGATGACTTCGTGCGGGGCAAAGGAAAGGGCCTCATTGGATTGCTTGCAGGCCCACCAGGATGTGGCAAGACACTTACAGCGGAAGCAGCGGCAGAGGTATCTATCAGCATTACCTGTGATTTCTTCTACCCTCACCACCTTCGGTCAGGTGACAAAGCGTCCCTTGTATTGTATTTCGGCGGGCGAATTGGGATCCAGCCCTGAGGTTGTAGACAAAGCTCTGACTCAGATTCTAGAACTTGCACAGCGGTGGAAAGCAGTCGTTCTTCTCGACGAGGCAGATGTTTTTCTGTCACAGAGGAAGGAGATCAATGTGGAGCGGAATGCCCTGGTGTCTATTTTTCTACGGCAGCTGGAATACTATCAGGGAATCATGTTTTTGACGACCAACCTGGTCTCGCAGTGTGATGCTGCATTCGAGAGTACGTGCTTTCACTTTGCTGTATTTGTATTCTTTAATCAATCGCAAATAGGTCGAATCCACTTCACGGTGCACTACCCACCTCTGTGTCGTGTCTCGCGCAGACAGATCTGGAAGACGTTCGTCAATAAGACATCGGATGCCTGCCAATGCTTGATCAGCGATGCTGAAATTGATGCCTTGGCCCAGGAAACGCTCAATGGCCGTCAGGTACGTTGATCATCGCTTTCTTGCATTTTGCATAGTTGAAAGTGATGATGCCAACGGTATCATAGATCAAGAACACTGTAGGGACCGCTCTTTCTCTCTCGTTACATTCGAATACGCGGCTTTCTGTGAAACACGTTCGCACAGTCCTTGATTGTATGCAAGATTGGAACAATGCTCGGGAACACCACAGCTCTCACCCGTCATCTGAGCGTAAATCAGATTTACGAGTCGGTATCCCGGCTGTGCACTACAGTAAGTTCACCTTCATTGTATCCTGTAGGGCTTTTCGGGCCATACAGGATATTTGTGATTAGTGCTAATCAGATTCAATCTCAGTTGTACACATCTCAATTTTTATTCTTGCATATCTCTTCTTGCTCAAGAGTGCACAAGCTGGCCAGATGTGACCATACGTCATTGATCGGACTTCGTATTGTGCTACTACTAGGTATATGCTCTAGGAAATATCTCACTTGGCTATGTCATTGTTGTCATCCGATAGTAGTCAAGTTGCGGTTGGATGTCTGTCCGCCTCATATTATTGCAGACCTTGTCTTATTGATTGGGCGTTTGACTGGCTCGGGAGTAGTCGATAGTAGAAAGCATGCGGCGAGGGGAAGCTTTGGGCAACCAAGGACTCATAATTAGCCGCAGTAAAACTTTTATTATTTGACCAATCTGGCCTATCAAATTCCAACAGAACATTTTTATGACTTGATCTCGCAATCAGTCTAGTATTGGTACTAGTACCAGGTGTCCTCAATCCGCGAGGCCCGGGGATTCTACAACCATTGTGCTGCTATTGTCAGATTGCATGATCAATCAATGTTCTGCACTAACTTTCAGCGCTCTTCGGAGTCAGTGATATATATATCGTGGAATGGAAGCTGACCTGCAGACAAGATGGGGCCTTGCACGCAGCACGCTTGAGCGTTTGTCAATTTTTCTGATCAGATTATCCAGACCGGAACTAGTAGTAGACTTACTAGAATCTGCGGGTGACGACATGTGAGCCTCCTCAACGTTCCAATCAGTGGCCAGTGATATCGCATCTCGTCACATGTGGTGAATTCCCAAATCATTAATGCTTGGATATAGTAAGTGGCAATGGCAGTGGGGCGCCAGGCCAAGTTCCATTATACATCATGGAAGTATCTCTGTTCCCATTCAAACACCATGGTCCATCAGCAGATTTGAAATTTGAATACTAGTGACTGGCCTTGGATAAGTGAAGCCCAGCGCTCCAGAGCGTCCAGCAGAGCGTCATACGTTCTTAGCACCCGCTGCAGGCACCCGTCCTCCTAGATTAGGATCATAAGAGGAAAGCTAGGATGGTGGAGTTCTCGTTAGGGGGCTACTGGGCAGTGCTGCCCCAAATTCCAATCGCACCGACCTTCTCAAGATATTCTGTTTGGAATGATATACTATGGCTGAGCCTATAGTTTCATTGCGCGACTGCACCCACGTCCGATAACCGGCCAGCCGCATACGGTATCCGTGACCCATCAGCAGGGCAGTTCACGGTTGTAAGAGAGTTTGCAGTGTGCACATCACTCCGAGTACCAAGGGACAGACCCGCTCGGCCGTTTCCGAAGCGATTTACTGGCGTCTCTTGGGCGTCTTTGTGAAAAGTCGATGAAGAACCTTATCAGGCTGCGCCTCTGATTTATGACACCATGCCGCTTATATCACCCAGGCGCCTCATGAAGGATCTCGAAGGACTGGCTGTGCTTGCAGACAATACTTAACTGCCAAGCTGGCTGTGACGAGTCCATCTGTGTAAACGGTCGCATCCGACTCGGCGCTTGAGTTATGGATCAGCCAGACGAGACAACTTCCTCAGAGTGCGTGCTCAAAGTTGATATGACAAGGTGCTAACTAAACCCTTCTGTATCAAGGAAAACTCCCTTTGAACTGGCCTGGGAGGCGTATCGCGCAACCATCAAATCGTCTCAGACCAAAAAACTCAAATTCATCGAAAAATGCTCCAATTTTACCTCAGAACTGCGTGATCCTGCTGCTGCCATAAATGAAGCCATCACAGAGGCAGAGAAGCAGGACTCCCAGAAGCAATCCCGGAAGGTGGTTCGCGCGTATCTACTCCCAGTCCTGAATGTCCTGACGGGTTTCACTGGTATCGTGGATGCATTGAGTTAATTCTGTGCTCATCGTATACGCCCTTTTGGATATTGACTATCTCGTTTTAGCCACCTTGAATCCGATCGCATCGATTGTCTGGGGCTGTCTCAAGGTCGCTATTACTGTAAGTGCCAAGTTGCTAGTTAAACGTAAATTTTAATGACGCTCATTGCTCACACTTTCCTACTTTCAGAGCCTTGATCAATGCGCGAGACTCTTTGAAACCATCCACTCCGAATTGGGTTCTCTCGGTGAACATCTAGAATATATTGCTGGCTATGGCGACCTGTACCAAAAAAACAAAAAAATGCAGAGGATCCTTTGCAGCGTTTACATCAATGTTATCCGCTTCTGGTATAGAGTTGATAAAGAATGCACGAAGTCAGGTCAGGTCGAAGTTTGTAACAACAGCCGAGCTTGATCTGACAGTAGGCTTAGGACCAAAGTTCGGGACGCCTTTTAGCACAAAAAAGCTGCAAGTCATCATAAGCGACATGCGCGAGGATGCTGTGAAGATTAAAGCATGCGCCGACCTGCTTCATGGCCAAGAGTCGGGGGAGGACCGTAACGCGAATAAAGTGGCCCGGCAAAAGGTGGAAGACGAGATTATCAAAGCAGAGGATCACCGCCGCTTTCAGCGGGAGTTGGAAGAAACACGCAAGCTAGACATGGTCTTGGATTGCTTATCATCAAAATCCTTGAACAATCAGTGTTTCGCACGGCAAGAGAAGAACTTACGTGGCCGTAGCCAAATCACCTGCCAATGGCTGTTTTCTCATGATGAATTTCGCCAATGGCGGGACATTTCCTCACCATCACCAATCCTGTGGATCCATGGTCCACCTGGATCCGGGAAATCAACTCTGTGTTCGAGCGCCATCGAATTCCTAGCTAAAAACTCGGGATCGGATGCAGTAATTTATCACTTTTATGACTTTGCGCAGCATCTTTCACCAGAGCAGACACTGTCTATTCTTGCAGCACAGCTCCTCCAATGCCGCCAGGGCCTGCAGAAAACGCCGGATGAATTGCTGAAAATTATGCACGCGCCCGAATCTTTCCTTGACAGAGTTCAAAATGTCATCAAGGCATTAATTGAAGGATACTCGAGGATCTACTTCTTTCTCGATGGCTTGGATGAAGAGACAACGACAACAAGGTCGTGGGATGATGCTGTATTGGTGCTTCGTTTTCTTGCCAAGCTCGCGGACGACTCTCCTACCAGAGTTCGTGTCTGGTTTAGTAGCCAGCGGCGGGACCGCATTAGCAAGGAACTCCAGGGGCGTCGTAGCCTCGACATTGATGGCTACGCGAGGGATGATCTCGCTTTGTACTTATCAGAAGAGGTTTCCAAGCTTCAGTGGTCGAGTCCTTCCGACCAAGATTGTATCCTGAAGACTCTGAAAAGCCGTGCCGAGTGTAGTTTTATTTGGGCAAAGCTTATGATAGACGGCCTCCGAGATTGTTGGTCGACCGCTAGGATGGAAGAATATATAACAGGGCTCCCGGAGACTCTTGCGGAGTATTATCAGAGATTTTTCGAACGTATGGACAAGCTCTGCCGCCCACTAGCGTGGTATGTTGGTCATTTACTCTATGATAAATGTTTGCAATGCTGAACATACAACTGTACAGCAAAGTTTTTGCACTCGTCGTTTTTGCCCGACGTCCTTTGCGATTGGACGAACTTACCGAAGCTGTATGGTGCTTGGAGAGTGAGCCTCACAAAGAACTCCAGCAGAAGGCCAAGCCAAATGTCAACAGCATCCGTACCATAGTTCAGCCCTTCATCGAATTCATCAAAACTAATAGGACAGATGATTCTAGCATCGAAGAGCAGTATATCTGTCGTATCTTACATTCCACCCTGCGCGATTTCCTTGTGGACCATCCAAATATCCTATGCGACAATTCCTCAGATCTTCGCATTAGTGCTGAGTGGCCAGCACGCGCTTGTTTACTCTACCTAGGTCAATCTCGATATTCCGGCCTATTAGTCAGACGGGAGGGACGGTGGCTTGACATCACGGAAGACCCGGTGGATTGTCATCCTTTGCTTGTGTATGCAGCCAAGTACTGGGACAAGCACCTTGACGACGTCACTATCGCGGAACTCAATAGCGTTGAGTCTTTCATCACTTCTCCTAACTTTCGGACCTGCGTGCAAGTCCAGAGCCTATGGGTAGAGGCACAGTTTTCGTTCTTCTCCCGTCCTAACGAGGGCCATGGCTTCAACACATATGTTCGGCGGGTGTTTCCGTCGTGGTTTGCGCGGGCTCAAACCGGTTCCGGTCAAAGGCTTTGGACAGACTACCGCCGATTTTTGCACGAGTGGATATACTTCCTCAGCTGCGAGCGGTGTGGTGGAGAAAAGACATGCGAAATATTGCCATACGTCGGACAATTGGATCGTATATGGTTCGGAGCTCTTGGTCCGAACAATTTCCTGTCTCGATTGGAGGGCAAATGCACAACTTTTGCTTTCCAAACGGATGTCGATTCTAATGAAGTCCAGCATGTTTTTGATGCGGTCAGTGAAGGAGGAGACAAAGTCATGATATTACGGATACAGTCAGTTGATATGTTTTCTACCATATGATTACTGAATTCAACCTTTAGGGTATCAAGGTCAGATTCCCGTGTCAATAGAACACCCATCCTCAAATGCTCCTGCGAGAGCTGGATTCTATCTAAAGAACACCCTCCAAAGCTCCAGAACAAGCAGACTATACAACTTACTACCAGTAGTTGCAACTGGGACTTGTATGCAGAATCCGTAACAGATCCTGCCTTACAGACAGGCAAGGCTGCGCCAGCTGCTTTTGGACCAGATTGTCAAACCCTCCGAATTGGTACCCAGCTATATAGGCGAGCCGATAATGGGACATTTGTCGCCATTCCTACGCAATACTTATTGTGCGATCTGCGCTCCATCTATATTGAGGAGTTTGCACGTCATCGCCAGTTCCTCGTTCTCACTTCCCGGGTAAACATTTCTAAACGAAATCTCAAAGTGACCCGGAACAAAGCGGACGGGGCAGGTGATGAAGACGAAGACCTAGTTACAGGTGTCGATGAAGATCCACGGGCAGAAGGGGATGAAATTGATGAGGATTCAGAAGATGAAGACAGTTCCATAGTGATCGCTTCAGATTCAGATGGGGACCCGGAAGATGAAGACAGTTCGATAGAGACTGCGTCAGATTCAGAAAATGAATCCGAAAGCGGAACTGAGTCGGGAGAGTCGGGCAATGAGAGCACAAGTGAAGGCAGCACGGATTCCTACGCTAATTCCGAATTAGAAGATGTAAGGATTCCATATCCTCTACACCCCGACTAAGGCTTCATAATAAGATTCAAGGACTTACGTCTCGACATCCGCGTGACTCACTGATGCGAAGAAGCATCACGCTTCGCGTCCGAGTCACGCGGACACATTCTCTTTCCTTACCCTCATCTTCTCGTTATTCTCAACGACCAGCTCGGTCCTTCACCCTCATTCATACTATACCCTGGACTCATCACCTAACTCTCTCTCGTCATTTTTTTTAGTTTCACTCCTTTCGTCCCAAAAAGCAGTCAAAAACCTAACAGCTCTCGTCATTCCTGTGCACGGCGAGCTCCCTATTACTACCTTCATTCAAAAACTAACATACCTTAACTCATTTCCGTTACTCCTACCCTGTCAGGCTCAACGCCACCACTCTCCGTCTCATCAAACTCTCCCTTT
>KN835481.1:0-29124 GCA_000827255.1 Suillus luteus UH-Slu-Lm8-n1
TCAGCTATATACAATGTACAAGTATATTAACAGTCATCTCATCTTCGAAGGATCGCACGTCTAAAACGGCCGGCGGGAACGGCGGACTGGTGGGAGTACGCTTCACACCATGGCATTCGTGGACCCAGAGATGCGCTGGGGGTCCCCTAGACTAGATTGTACTGTCCTCCATAGTGTATGACTCTCAATATATAGGACATAAATTGGAATCAAATAATAACAATAATTACTATTATAATCCCCGGAGCGAGGAACTTGAAGGCAGTTAGATTGTGAGCAAGACTCTATGCCAAGCCACGCCAGGAAGTCGAGAGGACTGTCGAGCCTCGCCTCATCGTCCCTCATGTTACTTCGGCAAGCTTCATTTTGGATATCCCACCAGCCCCGGGTTAATCCATCACCCCAAATGATGCTCGTATTCAAGTTATCCCACCCCCTCCCTCTTCCCATACTCCACCAGATTGCTCAGTGAGTAGGGTCGCGGATACAGGTTTGCTCGTGTCTAATCAACTTCCACAGCCACCTCTTTCGAAACATGGCTCACGTACACATGCTACTCTGGTTTGTATAAGGGTGGCACGGCATCAGTGTTAGTCAATAGAGAGAAGAACAAATCACTAGCACTGCGTTCCCGTGTTCAAGCATTTGGGTCCGCATATTTCTTGGCAGAGTTTGTCATACTTGCCATGCCTTTGTTATTGTCTATGACTTTATTCGCGGAAGCTCCTGGCGCACTATCTCTCCTCCTACTCGTACCAATGCTTGTATTGCTCCTTCTTCCCCCTCTCGAAAGAGGTACGCCCTTGCCGGCTGAAATTCGGGATGAGGTGACCTCGCCAAATGGAAGAAGTCGAGCAGAGACTCCACCGACATACTTATATCAGTCCCTCAGACCCTTACCTGCTCTGACCACCTACCGAGCTCACATGATGTTAATGACAATTCTGTCCATACTCGCTGTTGATTTTCCAGTGTTCCCCCGTAAACCTTCTAGAACATCAATATTGATATATAGCATACAAGCGTTCAAGAAAATAATATCTATTTTATTCAAGCTATACAAAGCAGCAAATGAATATGCGCGATAATGATAATCTAACCACGACCATAACTCTCAGAATCGACAAGATGACGGCCGTGAAATGTTGTTAACAGGCATCACAGAGATCAACATGCAAGATCATTCGGCCAGCCCAATGTAACAATCCTGGTTCCCGGCCACATCAATACTGTCGTCGACCGCTTCGAATTTGAGATCGTCTAGGACGCCAAGCAGATTCATATCCCAATTCTGGAAGTGCATATTGACGGCCGGAAAGGTTGGGCACTCCAAGAAAGTAGGAACGCCACCAAACAGCTGAGGTGCGCGCTCGAATATGTCCATCTTCCGGTCCTCGGTAAGCTCGGTCCAACAAGTCGGGTCCATAGGGTAATCAACAGCCTTCAGTATAAATGCACCTTTATATGCTGCTTCAGGTTCCTCCTCCAGCTCAGACCATGGGAGCCTCGGAACTTCAATGAATACATTGACAGCGAAGTCGAAATATGTGAGTTCTTCGGCAGAGTAGATCATATTTCCAAATTGAAGTGGCGATGTGGCCAATTGTGGTCGACCTTCTGAATGTGCCCTGTGTGATGCTGAAACACCGCGTTTAAGAAACATGGACCATAGGGTGTCTTCATGTTTTGGTGGGTGTTCCGTGGGAGAAACATGCATGATCACGCCATGCATATGCCAAAGTGGTGGATCCATAGATATAATTTCGTCGTTTCGAATGATGACCGTAGGAAGTGGCTCTGGGAACGCATCCTTGTATCTTTCAAGGTGGTTGGGAAGCTGTTTCAAGAGCTCGATGGGATAGATCCTCGGGCAATGCAGGTCATCGGGAAAACATGGATTTCGAGGGACTTTCGAGTAATACTGGCGAGTGACAGCGTCCTTGTGCTTGCAAAAGTTGCTGACGAATTGAGCGTAGAGTCGAGTGTCGGGCATGTTAAAGAAAGGTGGCTGATCCATTGGCATGCCGTGAAGATCGACGAGCCTTTGGTGGATCATCTCCGGTATGATACTTTCTGCCTCGATAAATTCTCTCGGTATGCAGTATGTAAATGGCGCAGGGAGAGTGGCTCGCAGGGCGGTCCCGTTCGATCCGGTTGAAGTTGGGGTATAAACGAAAGTCGGTAGGACTTGAGGGATCCGAGTGGCACCATCGCGTGCAAGTACGGTATTGACGATAGCGGGCATTGGCCGTGGTGCGCACACCATATCGTGAGGCACATAGTGCATGTTACCATTGATGTTATTGTCATCCTCTTCTAAATCATATTGCGCAAGGCCAGGGTAAGCAAAGTGCAAGCCAAGGACCTACACCGTGTGTTCGACTTGCATGTCATGTAGACAAAAAGATTCTCGTACCTGTTTGTGAGAATTCGTGGTGAGCAGGAAGGGCTCCAAAGGAGAGTATTTAGTGTGCATGATGAGCAAGAGATGATGATGGAGAGGAAATGCATGCTGCAATATTTATATGCCAGAACTCACGTCCACAGAACCACAAAATTGCCACAGGGAGAAACATTTGTGGCGGGTGTGGATGTGGATTGTGGAAGAAAGACATCAATTGGTGTGAATATGCAAGACACATCAGATATTGTGGATTGATGTTACTATGCATGGTACAATGGGGAAGCGGCTGTAATGGCCCTAAACCGGGAATGCGAGATAGTTCTTTCCAGCGATCAAACCCATGAGTGCGCTGGTTCAAGACTGTCCCCTCCAGAAAACTTGGTGTCCACATGTCCCTTGCGCCGAAAGGTGTAATCGGACTTGGAATAATCGGTCCTTGATTGGCCAGGGAAGCAATTCCGCAACCTGCAGGATCTGCCGAGTTAGTCGTAGGAGATCAGGGCATGTCATCAGCCGCGCTGTGGGTCGTGCTGCTCGCAAACCTTTTTGTTCAACAGCCAGTCATTTGTTTTTAACACAAGCAGAGTCCTATTAAAAAGAAGAAAAATGTAACTATACACGCTGAACTACAGACACACTTGCCCGACTGCTACAGCAAAGGCTACAGTGACCAAACGTAACAGCAACTCTATCCACCTCATCTAACAGCATTTGCTACCTGTTGCAGGTGTAGAAGAGTCAATCGCTACAGGAATAGTGTCACTAGTGGGTCCCCTGATGGGGTCAGCAGACTGCTCAAGCGACTTGCTTGAGACGATCCGGTGAATGTCTGGGGAGACGTCAGTGAAGTTCCATTTGATGCAAAGACTAAGAAGTACCCGTAAGGATGGTTTGGAAAGCTGACTCCACATTTGATGCGTCCAGCGCCGAAGTCTCGATAAACGAAAGTTCGTTCTCCGCTGTTAGAAAATCAGTAAGTGAGCCATCCAGTCACAATCGGTTTGACATACTTGCAAAGGACTTTGCCTCCTCAGTGGGAACTGCCCTCAAGTGTTTCAAGTCACTCTTGTTCCCAACAAGCATGATAACAATATTCGAATCGGCGTGATCCCGGAGCTCCTTCAACCACCGCGTCACGTTGACATACGTTGCATGTTTAGCAATGTCGTACACCAACAGTGCACCAACAGCACCACGGTAGTATCTGTAGAAACATCAGCCTAAACAATATATTGCAACTGCGGAGAGCGACTGCGTACGCAGAGGTGATCGCACGGTAACGTTCCTGGCCTGCAGTATCCCATATTTGTGCCTTCACAGTCTTACCGTCGACATTGATCGAGCGGGTCGCGAACTCGACGCCAATTGTTGATTTCGACTCTAGGTTGAACTCATTACGAGTGAATCGCGAGAGAACTGGATGATGTATGTGAGTGGCCGCGCGTCCCCTGATAAGTACACGATTCCTTACGATTTCTGTAGGTCGCTATGAGCTAGGAAACAATACACGGAACTTGAAACATGCTTACGATTTGCCGACTCCAGAGTCACCAATTAGAACAATCTATATGGAGCGGAATCTGGTAAGCGCCATGTTGACTATGGAGCGCACTACGGACCTTGAAGAGATAATCATATTCGGCCATGTCGAATTGTTGGGAACGTTGAGTGGACCAGTTAAAGAGCTTTATGTACGGAAGAGTCTTGGTCGTTGAAAAGCACAAGCAGCGGTCGGAGTTCGAAAGTGACAACGACTTGGTCCCTTGGGAGTTGTTCCCGCTTATTCTTTGACTTGATGATGACTTGTTGTACAATGTCTGATTGGAGACTGATGAATATTTATTTTAGGTTGTTCAAGTGTTGCGAGGCTGTTGTCCACTGACAGATGTGTGGTTTCCATGCCCTATCAAGGGAGATCATACTAATAGACGTACTGCCAGTCTATTACTTTCCCAGTTTTGACGCTTCTCTCTTTCATCTCCCACACAACTAGGGGACTGGTGCCTTGACGTGCTTTTGCTACCACCGGGCCGACTCCGTGGTCACAATGCTTGGTTACTGATTGGCAGTATCAAAGGTTTTGACGCCTTGTTTCAAGGTTTGTGGCTCCTTCCATGTCTGCTCCACATACCAAGCGTATTTGCCAGATAATCAAGGTGCGTACGGGTTCTCGCCTTTGTAACAAATGATCAACCTTCCTGACCGCTCACACAGCTCAAACCGGAATGTGCGGACGAGTACAAAGAGGTCCACAGGAACGTTTGGCCTGGTGTTCTTAACGCCCTCAGACGGTACCACATCGTGGACTATTCGATCAACCATTACCCGCCATTGAATTTGCTCATCGCGAACTTCAAGTATACGGGTAGTGACTTTGAGAAAGATATGAAAGCTATCGGGGACGACGAGGAGACGCAGAGGTGGTGGAGGCTCACAGATGGTATGCAGGAGAGCTTTAATGACGGTGCGTCTGGGAGTGGGAAGGAGATCCCCTGGTGGACGGTGAGTTTTCATTGTGTACTGGGGATTTTGCTTGCTTGAATAATTTGGCGAATAGGACGTCGAGGAAGTTTTCCGTTTCGAGGGAGGCTCTTCAGCATGAGATGTTGACAGCCATTATTAATGAGATTGACTACCTCATCGTGTGAATCGAATATTGGACGATAACTATGCCGTCAACGTGTACACAAGTGCTAGGAGAAAAAACATGGTTTGGAAGTTAGTGGTGCGAATATTGGAAAGCAGAGAATGGGGTAGGTGCGCCCAAGGCAAGGATGTGGCTGGTTACATTGCTACTCAACTTCAAGACATGGTAAAATTCGTCGGCGTGTACCTGGTGTGTGTATGCTCATCTCGAGAAACATAGCTCCACTTTCCCCGTTCGTCGCGAATTCCGATATTCATCGATCTGAGGCATGTTTCTAGACAGGACAAGGTTCGATTGCATGACCAAGTGCATGAGGCGAGATAGCGGAGCACTCACCTACGAAGAGTAACCTTTCTCACAACCGAAAGCAACGAGTCAATGCTGTTCATGTTAAATTTCCTCATCGGTGCGTCCGCCACTGGCACTCGCTGGAAAGATGAAGGAGGCTGAACATGTCAATGAACTGTTGCCAGGAGTCCTGCGAGAAGTGGACGGGAAGGGTCGTCGACTCAATGAGTAACTTCTAGCGCCAGGGACACTGAGCAAGTATATGGTTTCATCAATCGCGATGGTCTCCAGATGAGAACTGGTTATAGCGGAGCATAAAGCACACACGGGAGCTGCAACTTGCCCAGGGAGCACAACCCGGATGCGCGACCAGACTGCTGCTATCGAAGGTGCGGCGAGTCGCCAAGGTGGCACACATTGACCAAGACCAGGAAAGGACTGGTAACTTTCACCGAAATGGTTTCATGTCCGCATGGATAGAGAAATACTCGGATAGCTGGTGCGTCGTCAACGATGAACAAGAACATTCGCTGTAGCAAGTTCCACTGGCAGCCAATTGATGTACAGTGCTGTCGGCATCACGCTGACGGGAGAGATGTGCGAACTTGAACGAAAGAAGTACGGTGCAAGGATCTCACGGAGCACTTTCGTGCTCTTCTTGCTAAATACTGTAATCAATGTGGGCGTCATTAGGAAACGAGATGAAGCCAGCCAGCGCCTATAGGACGCTGGCAATACTGTCACCACAGGCAGGAGATACAAGTTACAAATTTTCGCCAACATGAATTACGTCGGATTTTCAAATGGTATTGCCAGTCTACTAATATATAATTCCCAGTCTTGATGCTTCTCTCTTTCATCTCCAACTAGGGGACTGGTGCCTTGACGTGCTCGAGCTAGCTACCACCGGGCCGACTCCGTGGTCACGATGCCTGGCTACTGATTGGCAGTAGCAAGGGTTTTGACGCCTTGTTTCAAAGTTTGTGGCTCCTTCCATGTCTGCTCCACATACCAAGCGTGTTTGCCAGATAATTAAGGTGCGTACAGGTTCTCGCCTCTGTAACAAATGATCAACCCCCCTGACCGCTCAAGCAGCTCAAACCAGAACGTGCGGACGAGTACAAAGAGGTCCACAGGAACGTCTGGCCTGGTGTCCTTAACGCCCTTGAACGGTACCATATCGTGGACTACTCGATCAACCATTACCCGCCGTTGAATTTGCTCATCGCAAACTTCAAGTATACGGGTAGTGACTTTGAGAAAGATATGAAAGCTATCGGGGACGACGAGGAGATGCAGAGGTGGTGGAGGCTCAAAGATAGTATGCAGGAGAGCTTTAATGACGGTGCGTCTGGGAGTGGAAAGGAGATCCCCTGGTGGACGGTGAGTTCCCATTGTATACTGGTGATCTTTGCTTGCTTGAATAATTTGGCGAATAGGACGTCGAGGAAGTTTTCCGTTTTGAGGGAGGCTCTTCAGCATGAGGTGTTGACAGACATTGTTAATGACTACCTCATTGCGTTAACCGAATATCAGACGACAACTATGCCGTCTATGTGTACAAAAGTGCTAGGAGAAAAAACCAGTAGGAGTTCAGGCAGCCGACTAGTGGGAAGTTAGTGATGCGAATATTGGAAAGGAGAGAATGGGGTAGGTGCGCCCAAAAGGCAAGGATGTGACTGGTTACATTGCTACTTGACTTCAAGACGTGGTAAAATTCATCGTATGCTTATCTCGAGAAACGCAGCTTCAGTTAATTAACGAGCGAGTCAATGCTGTTCATGTTAAATTCCGTCATCGGTGCGTCCGCCTGAATATGTCAATGAACTGTTGCCAGGAGTCATGCGAGAAGTGGAGGGCGAGGGTCCTCGACTCGATGAGTAGCTTCTAGCGCCGGGAACACTGAGCAATTATATGATTTCATCAATCGCGATGGTCTCCAGATGAGAACCGGTTGTAGTGGAGCATAAAGCACACGGGAGCTGCAACTTGCCCAAGGAGCACAACCCAGATGCGCGACCAGACTTCTGCTATCGAATGTGCACGCTGACGGGAGAGATGTGCGAATTTGAATGAAAGGACGGTGGTAATAGTCGAATATTCAGTGTAATGCTCCGAGCCCAGAGATGCATCGGGGATACCGGGGGTCCCTAGACTAGATAGTATTGTCCCTCAGAGTATAACTTTCCATAGGACACAAATGTAATTTTTAAAAATTTGTCAACACATTTGCAACGCACCACTAGACCGCTCGAACATGATATTCATGGCAAGGAAATATCATTCATAAATGTCATCTAGATCCACAGCAACTGGTATAAATTGGTATAACTCTAGGTATTCATTGTATCTTGATCTTCTCTGTAACGCCTTACGAACCATCAGCACCGCTTCAGTATAAAAAAATAACTCGTAGAACTCACTCTTCTTCCAGATAAGCCCAAAGTTCTTGGCAGTCCGGGTGGAAAACAATACTGCGAGGATTAGCGCGCACAGCGCACGGGCAGACTCTGGGTCCATAGGACCAACTTTACCGCCGGTACCTCCGAGAGCAGTCGAAATTACAGTGTGGAACTCGGCCCAGAACGGCTGGGCATGTGTGAGGAGGGCATAGAGCCCTGTGATAAGCGGGGCAGACCAGATGTCAGTGGTTGTCCAGCCATAGGGCTTGAGCTCATCGGGGGTCGTCAGTGTGAGCGGGGTAGGCTCCAGGAATGAGAACATGTTCGTTATGAAGAAGCCGCCATTGGTTATGACCTGTGGTACACAAGGGTGGTTAGATGTATGGAGTCATAATGGGAAGCGAACACATACGAGAGACGAGAGCAGGAGAGCCCACGGGGAAGACGCGACGATGGGGGATGTATGGGTGATGACGGGTGGTGGTATGAGGCTGCAGAGGAGCATTGCTCGAGTGAATCCATCGACAATGGACAAAGGAAGTTCGGTTCCGAGTGACACGGACGGCAGGACAGGGATATACTCTACAATCGCTTGTGCAGCAATGTACAATCCGGGAGAAACACCCGAGAACATGAAAGATGGCAGAATACCGAGTAGAGGGCCTGCACATATGGAGCGGTCAGTACGCGCAGCCTTGACATCTCCCTGGACAAAAAGTTAGTATTACCTATGATAGCCTCTCCTCCAAACACAATCGTCAGCAACGCACATGCGTCTCTCACGAAGGACCTCTCATCTACAAATGCGAGTCTATTCTCTCCAGCGGTTCGCAGATTTTTGGCATACAAATTCTCCCTCATTTGTCTCAAAGCAATGCAAAGGCGGAACACGGCTACCAAATCAAGGGAGCTGACCTTGGTGCCGAACCAGGTAAATGGTGCAATTGGTTCAACAGCATATCGATACAGAGATATGAATGGCTGGAGGGACATAGTGGCACGGGAACGGAAGAGAAAATCTGGAAGCTTAGCGCATCTTTCAAAAGCTGAACAACGTTTGATTGTTTTGACAGTCCGCTGGCGGCCAGCACAGTACTAGTGTCATTTACGGCCCGGCTCCTGCCGCTCCTCCACCTTAACGTTCAACGACAACGCGCGACTAAATACATTTGCCACTGCCAGTGGCAACTACATTTGCAAAACCAAGCAAACAGCTCCAAGGAGAATGTCGGAGGAGACACAGATTCTGCAATAATATCGTACGAAGTACCCAAAGTTCTGTGATACCCGGGCCCTTCCTGCTGTACTTGTGGTGTGCAGGTGCACTTTACATTTTAGTCATCCAAATCGATCTTTGCGGTACTAACGCGTGTATAGCTGGACATGTGTCTTGAGGAAGCATGGAGAAGCAACTTAACGGCTCAAGCTTGCCCTTGGTAGGCTCGAATACGTCGTGGAGAGCGGCGAGAAACATGGACGATCATGATGCGCTGTTTCGGTGAGCTCAGCTCAAGATTTTAAGCGCCTTCTGTAGGCTGGTTGATGTCTTTGGCAGTTCACGCCAGAATTCTGGCTGCCAATTCATTTCATTCTTGACTTGAATGCGATGCGGGAAATATTGGTCAACAGATACAGAATCGTATCGCACGAGCCTTAGTACTAAGGTAAGTGTAGACTCGACACGATCATGCTATCCTGGATTCACTCGATGTTGTTGACAAAAGCAATTTCATCCTCTTTGAACACGGTACTTCGGAAATACAGAACACGGAGCGAGGGATATGTTCCATTTACGACCCAAGGTGGATTGAGGCGGTTGAGTGCTGATAGGGCATAGATAGTACAGGACATACCAGTTGGCCCCCTCCCCTTGCTCAGTCTTTTCGAAAACACATGAATTCACGTCCATCATCGTAGAGGAAGCAATTTTCACTGATCCTCCACGACGCTGCTGTGCTGAATCGGCTGTCCAAGGCAAGCCATCAATCCATCAATCACAACACTCGAGAAAAATCCTGTGGAGTGCCTTAAGTATCTCAATAATTGAAGGCGTCGCTCTTTGTGTGTCCAGCGGCTAAGGCTGTATATCTGTCTGAAGAACGTACACTCAGTCGAGGCCGTGTGATTAGCTTCTTTGCAGCAACGCCGCAGACTGCAATCAGAGTCTGATACAAGCACGCCGCTCAGATACTTGTCATTCAAGTCGGTGATATAGCGTGGACGCTGGGAGTGGGTAGGACATGGTCAAAGTGACAGGCGGGCGACAGGATGTACTTCAAGTTGTGTTTTAACTCAAACAGTAGACTTTGCGACACTGAACACTAGGTTTTGAAGCCTCGCAGATCCGTCAGCCGAGTTGTCGCCGTTGCCCGCAGGTTGAACAGAAACTTGACTGCCGTCAGTGAATTAGCGAACTAGCTGTCCATTTCGTCGAGCTTCCTCTCATTCAAACATCAGTGATATGAACGTTTAACGTTTGGCTGAGCGAAGGATGATTGTACGACGCCAGTCGGGTGTTTTAAAAGAATCAAAGCAACCACAAAGACAAAGAGTGGCTGCCAGCTGGACGTCTGCCGCCGGTTCCTTCCGAGCACTCAAAAGCGGCGATATCCAGCTATCGATCATATCATTATCTTCCACATCTACGAGCTCGTCTGTCTAGTGATCATATCGCAGAAATCCTGAAGAAGTTCAAAGGAAGATTGTATTGTGAACGAGCAATAAATATTTGCCTTTGACACTCACCCACAGTATTCAAGATTCAAGATTTATCCCAAGAATCTAGTGGTGTGCTGGTACGCACTTCACCTTTCTCCCCCTCCCCAATCGCCGCGCACGTACGACGCTAGAGTTCGTGGTGAATCAGGGTATTCGCTCCCATCGAGGACTGACTTACTGCTGAATCCCACCATCTGGGGTGGATGGTACTCAAATCCGTCCGACCCGTCACCGCTCGCCTCAATCCAACCCAACTCCCTCTCCCTGGCAAGCTTTTTAGCTGCCTACAAAATCCAGTCAGTAACTCATTCTGTTCATCAGAGAAATTAGCTCACCTCCATCTTGCGGATGGCCCGGCAAGTCCTCCTGTGCTTGATCCATAGCCCAGGGTAGTACCTGGACCGATTGTCGCACTTGAGGATCTGCTTGCATACGCGGCATTTTACAGATTTGGGTTGGATGTCCTCCGCGTATTCATCTTCCTCGAGTCCCTGTTTTCGCTCAGGCTCCTTTTGATACTTTCCCCTGGGGCCTCTGGTACCCTTGCCGCGATTGTTGCTATTGTTGCCTTGGGCGCCACGGCTGGCAGGAGCGATGCGTGGAGGGCGCGGCGCGATCTTTGCGCTGTGTGCGTCTGATTGGGGAGGTGGATTGGCGGGTTTGCGAAGCCTGCCCTTCCAGATCAGCGCGTGGTCATCGATTAGGCAATTGACCGTGCACCAGTCGGTCCCAACGCCATGAACATCAACGACCGCGCATCCGGCCCTGACACAATCAATTGTGTGGGCTTGGGCGGCCGTTTGTTTTATGGTGTTGGATCGACTGGCCACGCAGTCGTTGTTTATCGATCGCACGGCGGCTGAGGGACTGGGGGTTGATTTATGCATGTGTATTGCTGGGGAGAGTAACTTTTCAGATGTAGATGAGGAGTTTGTTGCAGTGGCGTGAAGTTCTGCTTTTTCTTTTAGGGCCTGCCTCGGAGTTGTATTGTTCACACTCAAATACACGTGGTTTTTTTTCTCATTCCGATTTTTACTCCAGCGTGAAGGTATTCCCCGTTGGTCGGCCGCTTCCGCCAGAGAGGCGTCGCTCAACCGTTGGATGGCTGACCTCCGTAAGTATTTCAGGGCGGACATTCACTCTCATGCAAGTCATTCATAGCAGGCTAATGTACTCTCTTAGTTTAATTCTCTTGTTCTAGATCTTGATGAGTTGACAATTCCAAGCTGCATGGTACATCTTCTCGTCGTGAAAATGAATATTGGCTGACGTGATTGTTCCAGAAAATACATCAGCACAAGAAGTCAAGGTAGCCATATCGATATCGCCGCCTGGATGCTTTTTGATTTTCCCACATGTTTGGCCCTTGTTTAGGCCTACAATAGGGATAGTGAAGACCCTTGGTTCTGATGGTGCCTTTCTTGCGGGCGGTCGGTTTTGTTGTCTCCAGTATCATTAAATGCACAATGCCAGATTCCGCACACCTTGTCTTCCAAACTGGCCATGGTGGGTAGGCCTGAACTTGGGTATAGAAGATACAGCAGGTTCGATGACTTTTGCTTTCGTTCAAACAACGTATTGATTCAAATTCACACAGTACTGTCTGCTCTGGAGCCTTGGCCGCACAATTTAAGGCATCTCACCCGCACCTTTACTCAAATTCTATGATGTCCAGTCATACAAAAAGATGCTCGATCTCACGGCGAGTTAAAGGATAAGATTTCATGATCTACGGCATCAGCTCTCTACTTTTTTTCTCGTATTGACTGTCTTTGCTTGCGGCTAGGCTTACCGTGGACAATTCCACCCATAGCATAGACGTCGAGATCATCAAATACACGCCACCACCTGCATCATAGTGTACTACTGTGCAGTGAATGGCCGAGCAATTTAAGACTACCTTGCCCTACTGTTTGGCAGGAGTTCGCTAAGCATCTTCTGAAGTCCGGGCACCTCTTACATGGATGAGTTCGAGATTCCCATACCATAAAAGAAGGGTTGACTTATCTGCTCCATGACGTTCTGACATACATTGGATATAATGTTTGGCTGAGCTTCACTGCCAGGTCGTGAGCGAATTGAATCTACAGTCGTAGGTCATCATCTCCAGGACTCCAGGAGCATTCAAAATTGATCTATCAGTCGCCGTCGACGCAGTAAATTGAACAGAAAAAAGCCGTGCCTTTGATGGTTCGCAAAGACGGGCCCAGGGGGGCGTATACATGACCTAAAAGAAATCAGACAAGGTTCGACGCTCTTCAATCGAAGAGAGTTGTAGAGCAATCTTGGCATCGAACTAGATACGCGAAGAAAGACAATTGTATCGCTCTTCAAGCATCTAGTTCGACGTGAGGTGACATCTAGCACCATACTTTTCAACCAAGCGAGTGCCACATTCGCAAGGGGGTGATCGATTTCCTCGCAGTGGGTTTTGATATGTAAGTCTACAGCAAAACTTGATTAGATAGTTGGGATTATCAAAGTAGATGGGTCTGCAATCGAGTCGTTCGGAATCGCGTTGATTTGAGTTCTTGACAGTGAATTGACAAATATTGAGGGGGTGCATGCTATCCTATATATAATGCCGGAGTGGCTCAAAGGGAGGACCGGATATGCGAGAGGACAAAGGGAAGCGTTGCACATTCACGTTGTGGAGGAGCTGAATAAGTGAAATTAATGTGAAGATGTGAAAATACGAAGGAACAAGTCAGAGTACAAAGGCCTTACAACGCTATGCTTTTCAACAGAGCAAGTATTGTCGAAGAGCATTGTTTCGTTCAAGTTGGATTTTAAATCGCACTTAATCCGTCCGCCTCAGCTCATATCATTCAAATATGTATGTTTCTCTGAACACACTCTTGGGATGTTATTTCAATGGAAGTTCATAAGAAATACAATCAAAAATTACGATGAAGAGCATTTATCAGTGCCCGAAGGAGCCCGGTTATAATTACTCATCCTTGCCTTCACAAATTCCTTACCAGCACGTCTGACGATCGCACGTCTCCCGATGCCCCTCATATCTATGTAAACCGCCACAATGTTTGCCGTCACGCCTGTGATCAAACCAGCGCTGCGTGCGGCTTCTGCACCATATCTGTGGCGAATATCAGGTAAACCGGCAGTTTCTGATTGGATTTTATACTCACTTGTGCTCGACGGCTTTGCCGATGTTTTGACCTCCCACATCAACGACCTGTTTCATTGAAGAATCCAGGCTGGATAGTATCATATCAGCAGAAAGAAGAAGACGATGGTGCAGCTTCAAAGGAGGCCGTGGGGAAGAGGGTGGAGCACTGCTTAGTTGCTGAGACGGAGATCTGCTTAGTTGTCGTGGTGGTAAAGGCGGCTTATTGTCAGAGGGATACAGCGAAGGGAATAGAGAGGGCGACGATGATCGAGGCCGAGGTGGGGTGGATGACGTTGGTGCTAAATACGTGCTGGAGGATTGATGAGAAGGTAGGAAAGGACCTTTTGAATACGGGGGAGGTTGTGGAGAGGTGGACCTGGGGGAAAGGGAAGGGTTTCCATTGTGCATTGTCTGAGACTGTTGAGCCTTCTTCGTTGTGCCCATTGCACGTTTAATCATGCTATCGACAAGGGATACTGTCTTTGTGCTCAAAGTCGCTGCCTGTGCGCTCATCGTGTGGACAGTGGATAAACCCTTGCGGGCATTTTCAGATGTCAAAAACACGAGAGCCCGAGGAGGAGGAGGAGGCGGCGGCGGCGAGCTATCTGCAGAGCCCAAGGATGATGGCGCTACGGAAGGGTGAGGGGTTGAGTGATTGATGTAGTATTGTGACGCGTGTGTCATCGTAGTAAGTAACAACTTAGTGGTACCAGTTATAACATAGCTGCAAGAAAAATCAATTGGATATTCTCACTCGAGAACGGGAGTGGTACCTGGCTAATGAAGCTGTCTTGATTACCCAGTCTTGATCTTCTGGAGGGATTGCGCGAGCGACAGCTACGTGAATATCATCCTCTGGAAGTTCTATCACTACTGGGTCATTTTCCCTGCCCTGTGCGCAAAGAGAAGGATCTTCGTCTATGTTCACTTTATTGTCAAGCTCTCCGACAATTTCCCCGTTATCTTCGTCTATTAAAACTAGGCGGCCCCGCATGGCTTCGTGATCACTTGGTGTCCGCTGAGGTGAAGCAACTGGAACTTGAGTTATAGATTTGGAGTCCTGACTGCCATTCACATAGTCATGCATTTCTGCGTACTGTGCCAATATCCCATGAAACGTATCCTGATCTTCTAACAGGTGTGGCACGTTAGAAAGGGGTAGGTCAAGTCTCAAAGTGCTCCCATCAGGACTAGAAAGCGTGTAGGACCTAAGCCCCAGCTGGGCGTCAGATGAGAAGTACAGCGGCCGTAATGGGTCGATAGGGCATTCAAAAGAGTTCAGTCGGATCACAAGATAGACCTCGGCATGGTGTACATCGCTCGCCTGTGCGGTGACGCATTCCACTGCAAGCACTCCAGACTGTGAATTCCCTGATGCAGTTAATGTGACGTTGGGAATGTTGAGAAGGATGAAAGCTTCAGATGCCATGGAAGATTAAGAAGTTGTGGGACTAGACCAAGTTCATCGCTGCGGCCACTACTAGTACACCCGGTGACTGCGGTCACAGATCCTTGGCATGTGTTGCCTATTAAGGAATACCATCGCGGCCATCCGCCATTCATTTCGAAGAAATCCTAGAAAGCTTGGACACCGTATTGTATTCCTTGGTGACATGGTTGGAAATGGGAGGTAGGCATCCAGATTCCTGAAAAAGTTGAGCCCACCAAATTTACGTATGATGGACTTCAGTTCCCTACAGTAGGTGTGATGAATAGTTGAGGTCTGGGACGGTGGAATTCACTAACACCACTGGCCCGGGAAGGTTGAGGTCGTATCGGAGTCCCATGAGGTTCAGTGTTTAAGAGTTTGAGGATTCATGGCTCGACAAGGATAGGCTACATCGGAGTAGTGCCTGCGTCCACCAGGCTGGAGTCGTTGACGCGTATACCCGGAGTGGAGGTTATAAGCTTTAGATGGGTCTTGACGAGCTCGTATAAGTCTTCATCCTAAAAGTTCAAGTTGGCAGAACATAACGAAGGCCACGGTACCGTCATAGAGTATTCTGCGAACTCAATTGCCTAATTGGAACTCATCGCAACACTCTCTGTCAGACACCCACTTAGACGGTGCTTTCAATAATGGCAAACTGCTTTAACCTGGAGTATGCATCCTTGGATCACAGCAAATGGAGGAACCTTCCTCCCCCTCCAGGATTTTCAAGTTTTGCTCCAAGCGTCAGTCCCATGCCCACTGGCAGTTCCAACAGTCTAAGCTAATCCTTTCGGCAGTCCAGAGCACCAGCCAAGGCTCCGACAGCAGCAACGTCGTCGTATGCATCACAGAAAGACAAACGCGCTTGGGATCTCGCCATCTCGCCAGCAAAGTCTCTCCCTATGCAGGCATTCATGTTGTACATGTCTGGTGGAGGCGTACAAATCTTCAGCCTGGGTATCGTGTTCATGCTTCTCCTCTCGCCCTTTAAAAATATCGCTGGTATGAATGCAGGTGCGTCCGTTCAATGAATGTATCTGTCACATCTCTTATTGTCAATTCAGCATTCGCACCATTTGCGCCCACACCTGCAAGCATCAAGTCACTCAAGGTCCTTCCTCTCCAGAAGATAGCATATATCGCATGCAACCTACTGACACTTTCAGTTGGCCTCTGGAAGTGTCGTTCTATGGGTCTTCTACCAACTGGAACAGGAGATTGGCTTGCATTCGAAAGTCGAGCAATGGTGAGCTATCACACAGTGCCACTGGACGCCTCTCACATATACTTTACAAGGCACCTGAACTATCACTACTATAACCAAGAAATGACCTATGTATGTGATGAAAATACTATCTGAAGCCCTAGTCACATCCGTGCTTTGAGAGGCTCGCCATCACAATTCTGCCCCACTTCCAAGTCACCTCTAATCTGTAATGAATAGACATGAGAAGTCCCCGTCGTGGGTATAAAATTCCTATCAAACCCAACAATTTCCAACAATACGAACTACTCATCAATTGTGGTGTGAGAAAGACAGGCGAGATCAGCTTCTCTAAGAGCACGAGCATAGCCTCATGGTCCACTCAGCTCGTGTGGAAGAGAACATATGCTACAGGACTGGGGAAAATCATGATGTCTTGACGCAACGAGAGAAACGACATAAAAAAGATGAGAAGGATATATGAGGCAGAACAAGGCGTAAAGGAGTCATAAGAAGATAGAACAAGCTGTACCGTCGTGATGGATCATTCATTAAACGACGACGCATTTATGTGTCTTCTTAACCACGGGTGGCTCAAGCGCAGCAACAATAGCCTTCAGGGTTATCAGCGAATCATTCAGATGGGATTGATCAAAGATGTCACAAACCTCGTCGAAGACGTTCTTCAACCCTTTCTGCGTCAGGGCTGAGCACTCCACATACTTGACAGCACCGAGCTCTCTCGAAAGCCTCTCGCCGTGCTCGGTCGGCACCGGTCGTTGCTTCTGCCTAGACAGCTTCTCGATCACCTGAGCGTCGTCCCGCAAATCGATTTGCGTCCCAACGATAAGACATGGGACACCCGGACAATGGTGGTGCACCTCTGGGATCCATTTCTCCCTCACGTTCTCGAAGGATGGAGGCGACGTTACACTGAAGCAAACAAGGAAGACATCGGTTTGGGGGTACGACAGTGGCCGGAGACGGTCATAATCCTCTTGCCCTTTGTGTGGAAGTGACGTGTGAGCGATTGTATAGAATGTAACTAGGATGGAGGCTACAAAAAGACACGAACCGGCGGTGTCGAAAAGACCTAGCGTGTAAGGATCTTCACCAATCATTACGGTGACTGCGTAGTTATCGAAGACCTGCGCTTATTTAGCATATAGTGTTTGGCGGTCTTGCGGAATGAACTCACAGTCGGGACATAGTCGCTTGGAAATTTGTTCGTGGTGTATGAGATCAACAGACAAGTCTAGCGATGTCGGCACACATGTCAAAGTCCTGGGGATACCAATATAACACGTCACTCACCTTGCCTACAGCACCGTCCCCCACCACTACAACCTTGATAGTCTGCATGTCGTTGAGATAGTTCTACGTGACAAACTTGGCTATCAGGGTGAAAAAAGCAGTCAGTACACGCGTCAACCATGCATTCAAGGGCCGCTTTTAGAACGCCTGCTGCATGCAGGGGTGCTGCATGACAACCGCGCAACCATGGAGGGTGAAAACCTCGGCTGTTGGGTAATAAGGCAAATGAACAGAAATCTTACCAATTGTTCCAGAAAATTCAAGGAGGAGAGTTGAAGCGGGGAAATGCTATTAACCCAATCACGACAGAGAAGGTTGACTCTAATTTACGAACAGAACCTAAGTCAGTTGAATCGGTTAAGCAGCAAAGAATGGCGACAAAAGCGCAGGAGGCGGTTGAACGTACGTCGGTAGAAGAAATGAGAAAGTACGGTGTCGATGTTGGCGACGACGACGAGCAACGAAGGAGTTCAACTACGACTTCTGATCATGCAGTGCGCTTGACCCGACGAACCGGCCCTAATCAGCCAAATACTGCCAAACACTGGTACTATTACCAGTTCTTATGAGGGCGTCTAACTCGGAAATTTTCTCCGTTCTTCGTCGTCCACAATGAAACAAGTTCCAAATCAATTATCCTAAAATTGCCACAACGAATAGTAGTTGCATACTGTCCATACAGAAATTATAGAATGCTCATAACATAATTTAGGCAGGTTGCACATGCAAAGTACTGGTACACCGCATCCTTCCAGAGGAAATTTGGAATGATTAGCATGTTTCACCCAATCAATCAAGAAGGTTGCTTGACACGGAGACAATGTACCTGATGAGCGAGTGCGCTAAATGTAGTACTGTAAGTTCTTACCTAAAGTTACTGATCGGGAGGGGAGTTCCACCACGACAAAAGGCCTTGTGCAGTTCCTGTGACAATGTATGAATGGGATGCGCGGTCAAAGCCCTATAACGCAATTCAATAACGCAAGTCGAAAAAGGAAACCAAGTACACTGACTGCGACGGCCTGGGTGTGCTCATCTACATCAGAAGCCGTGAAGTCAGCGAGAAGCCGTGCAAACATCACAATTGACTTACTATCTCCATGATCCAGACCACTCAATACCTCGCCCTTCGCTTTGTTCCAGACCAAACAAGAAGACTCTCTGCTATGGAACACCACTGAACGACCACCATTTATGAACACCGCAGGGGTGGACTGTTTCCCATCACTTGTCGAATCTCCGTTTATCGCATATACCTGCTCGATTTTGCCCTTGCGATCCATCCCTTGAATGCCTACAAGATGTGCACGAGCGCCCACTTGAGACACAAGGGCCTGAGTTCCGTTCGGACTGACGTCCAGGTGTCGTCTGTCGCATATATCATGTCAGCCATGAGTTTAGGCAATCAGAAATAGATCCATGCATTTTAGCTTTGAGAAATGCGTAGGCTCGGAGGGTCCCATTGGGCACTTGACAATACCATCTGTTGCGATGTGTCATCAGAGGTTACCAGTGCAACACTTTATGATGCCCTTACAATACGCCGTCGCTAGTGCCTCCAAGTAGTGCCTCACCATCCTCGACGAACTTGATACACGTCACATTCTGTCGAAGAATGGACCGTTGCGGTTGCCATGTACCTGTGACAGATCTAATAATACATTCTGAAACCCGAGAGAAGTACAGACCTTTGATCCATAGCCACACCCTCACACCGAAGCGAGGAAATGCAACAGCAATGCGATCCCTGTTGTAGGTGAAGCTGATGGATTCTTCCTTCCCCGCATCAAGGAGCTTCGCCCATTGCCAATGATTCTGGTTCTGGCTCATATGGTCAGCTAAAGTCAACCTCACGACCAAGAACATCAACACTTGCGTTTCGCGTCCATTTGCTGATCATACCATCTTGTCCCAGCGTGATGATACCATTGTCATCTGGCATCCAAGCAACAGACGATATCGGCGAGTTTTGTGCAAGACGGGCGGTTTCGACTCGATTTGATACACTCCATATTCGGATCGTTCGGTCATGACCTATATTCGAGAAGTTGGCACCAAGTAGGGGAATAGAAAGGAGAAGCAGAGACGAACATACGACAGCCATTCGTTCACAGTCTGAGCTGAAAACGATCTCTCTAACGCCAGCATCGCTATCACTCTTGATCCGTATGGAGTACATACTCTCTTGTGTGGGCCAGGGATGCGTACGTTTCCGCGGACGCGTGCTTTCCACATCAGACGCCGTTGACATCGCCCGTTTCTTGCCTTTGCTGTCGGACGGCGGTGTTGCACTGTTGGAATGACTGGAAAATCGGAGGATACTGGGAGACGTGGCTGAAGCAGGCAACACGGGTCTTGGCGACTGTATTGAAATTTTCTGCTTTACAGTTGTCGTAGGCGTGGGTGGTAATGGAACATCCATGTATTCTGAAAAGACATGAGCGAAGAGTGAAGATTCTAATAGACGCATTCTTGCCGTGTTTGATGTTGGGCTCGCCAGAACTGGATGGAGAGTCCGTTGATGGCTTATCCTTTAGAGACCTATGCAAAAAACCAGGAGGAGATGGGGAAGTATATGCGACAAAATTTGTAAGACCTGGGGGTGTTGTTGACGAGCGAGTGCTCTCGGGCGTGAGGGGCCGATGAGCACCTGTGGATGGTGGTAAAGCCTTGGATGTCACAGGGGATATAGACGTAGAACCATGTCCGTTAGCCTGTCTTGTGTGCGGCCAGCCATTACCAATTGTCAACGGTTTCTTTGGCGCTTGCTGAGACTGGATTGGAATAGCTTTGAGTGGGGCAAATCGTGAAGGACGAATGTTCAAAGGATTAGATATTGTTCCGGTAGCATTGTAGGATATTCTCGCATCGCTGGCTGACGTTAAAGGTGAATAACCGGGCTTGTAAGGCGCCTTATTGGAGTAAGCTATCACAGTTTCTGACGGACGGGGCGGGAGAGAACTGGGGTATGCTTGAGTTCGTGGCGGCTGAGGCACAGATAGAGGGATTGGAGGTAAGGGAGCTGCAGTAAGACGTTGCTCTTGAGAAAATGGTCTTGCAGGCACTGCTGGAGGTGGGGAGGAAGGCTTTGTTGAGAACTGGGGTGAAGGTGCGCAAGGGGACAGGGAAGTGGTTACAGTGCAAGAAGCAGGGACGAATGTGGGTGCTTGAAGTGGAGGATTGGAACGTGGGGGTGCAGGCGTTGAGATGGGCGTAGGAGTTGACTGAGTGATTGACATATGTTAGTCCAATGGTCCATCATCAGAACCGTGATACTTGCCTGTGCCTCCGATATATTTGGTGAGCCGGTGCGAGACTTTGGTGGGAGCGATTTTTGGGCTGTGAGCGATGCCGGCGAGCCAACAAACTCTGTCATAAAACCACCAGACACGAATGGATTGACGATCGCCGGTTTCTTTGGAACACTTATTGTCAACTTTGGAGGCAGAGTCGCAAGTTTATTGACGGCAGGAGGCACCGCAGAAGGCGGAGACTTTTTTGGAGAAGCAGGTATTCGCTCAGAAGAGGGTTGAAATGGTTGTACAGAGGGAACAGAGGAAAGGACTGTTTTTGGAGGTGAACTTGGTTCCTGTTCCAGCCCAGGTTCCATGGGCCGATGAGGTGGCGCAGGTGCTCGCCATGATGAACCAGTCACAAGACCAGGTATATCAGATGACGAGGAAGATGCAGAACTAGGAGATGACTGGAGATCCATGTCAGCAGTCTCGGAAGTGGGAGTGCTAGGTTCTGCGGGTAAACTGCTAGCGTCCCCTGGGTGACGAAGATCATCTTCAATCTGCTTCTCGTCTTGTGAGTCACTTGAGAGGTCCATACCGCTGTCTTGAGAGTTCCTTGGAGGTTCTGTTACAGGAGTTTGAACTCTGAAAACATTTGGTATGCGCTCGACAATGGGAGATTGAGGAGGGGTGCTAGAAGGAGAGCCTAAACTCATTGGTGACAAGCTACGTTCACGATCTTCGTCCATTATCTACTGCGTCTCAGGATTACGCTTGTAAGTAAGTGAGAGTGCACTCACAGCATCATTGAGAGCCGGAGATAGAGACGATTTTTGAGGAGCTGAATATAGTCCCACTACCTCCGGCGGGCTTGTATCGAGGCTTAAATCTTCTTTGTCCTCGCGAAGTGAGAGGTGTTGTCCAGTTTGAACAGGAGATGTTATTGGAACTGCCTGGACCGAACTCACTGCCCATGATGGCTGGGCCTGGATACCCACTGATACACGCTCAGGTGGAGGTGGCGGGCGGTAGGCGCTATCTACGTGGTAAATAGCACATTGAAAAGAACCCCCCGTGGTCAAGCATGTATAACTCACCTGGCACTACGCTCACCTGTTCATATGCCTTGTTCCAGGTTCTCCTCATTTTGGGAGGGACGAATGGAACCTCAACAACATGGTCAACATTATCTTGCGTTTCTTGTTCGGCTTCAGTTTGTGCTTCTGCGCCCAAAAGATCTCCTTCGAAAATGACGGCTTGGTCTGTGAAAGATCCATCCTCGGAAGCTACAGCTAGTAAAATCTCCTTGCCAGGCTTGACCTCGATTCTTTTCTGCGCGAAGAGGCTAAAATATACAACAGGCCGTTTACCGGTATCATTTATGGACTCTTCTGAAAGTTCTACGCGTCGTAGGACGACGTGTGCCTTCTGACTTGCACCATGCCGGCGAAAACGAAGGGACCCCTTTATGCCGAGCACTGAGGAGACGGTAGAAGAAGAAACGGGGCCTTGAGAATCGCTGGTGGAGTCAACCATATAGTGCCAGCAAGTCGTAGAGTCCTGCGAAATAGGTATGCACAGACCACGATATAGAGAGACGCTTTGGTAGAAGTGTGTAACGACTTTGCACGAAATATAACTTTGTCAACGTGACGTGAAAATTCACACGCATAGGTAGTACAAGCGCTCCCACCAGCCTACACTTTTTTCTTATTCATACACATGGCCTGAACAGTGACTCAGGCCATAGGATCCCGTTTACCGCTCCAAGTAGTCTTTGAAAGACTCGTGTTTCGCACCGACGTTCTATGTCTCACAGTAGGGCTCTGAAAGGTCATCGCAAAAGTTGCCATATGACTATGTGGGATGTTAAAGAGTTCCGCAGGAGGACCAAGACTTGGTCTACACACCCTTCATTCTTCGGACGGTGTGGCCTTTCTGGTCAGTGGTGAGATTGATTGAGCTTCGTATCAGTTTGCCAGGTCCGAACACGCCCGAAGTGCAAGTCTTGAACTTGATTTCATCTCACCTTTGTGGCGTCTACTTGTGCACTAGACAACTGTGAATGCGCATCGGCGAAGCTTCCATTTCCATTTCTGCAGCAGGACCATCAACCATCAGTAACAGAAGTTCACCATCGCAATGTAAGTGTTCATTACTCTTGATGACTCGCACCTTATTTCCTGCAATAGTAGTAGTAACTTGCATTACTAACAATGCTACACCGTGGCCATCCTCATGACAGCCTCACTATCTCTCGGATTCTATTTTATGCGCTTTCAGTGCCGCTATCTTCGGCAAGTGGTCTGTTTGCAAAGGAAGAATACTGCTACCCGAAAACAGAGCATACTTGCCGTCGATGAGCCAATCATGATCCTCTACAGGATAACGAGTATCCAGGTGACCGCTTTATTTGTCCTCGTTCACTTTATTAATTTGTTCAAGACATTCCGGAGAAAATATTAACTCACATGTACTGGCGCTTCACCAAATCAACGGGTCATTCGGCCAGTATCAAAATCTTGAAAGGCCTTGATGCCCCCAGTATCATGCTTTGAAGTCATGTCCTTCAAATGGTTGATCTACAGGTGTGGGAAGCTGCTGAAACAGCAAGTGAATTGCTGTCTCACAGCTCAATGCACGGTTTTGGATGAAGCATAACGGTGGGTTCATCTAAGATGTCGGATAATTATAAAAATCGGAAGAATATGATCTTGGAATGTTTCAGCGGCGTCCAAATTCTGAAGCGAGCCCCATGGCCATGGCCGTACTGTGCCCTAGCAGGGTCAGCCACCAAACGTAGAGCAGTCAAGGACAAGGAGACCCGTATGTTGCCCAAGGTAATCAACCACTTTGCTTAGCGCAATCGAACCAAGCATGTCCACCCTCTGGATTAGGATACGACTTCGGGGGGTTTTGGAGGCCAATGCTGTGGGTCCACGAAAGGAGACGGCTACTTTTATGCGGAGGTCCGCACATCAGGAAAGGTAAGAACTGAGGTCAACTCATGTTCTCCCATCAAACTCAAATCTTGTTTGGCAGATTGCAGGTAAAGTACTTAGTTGTATCCGAAATCTTGCACTTCCTTGGCTTCTGCCGCTGTCACAAGACCTAGATCGCATGCGGGCGAGCCGTATCATGGTGGCGAGATGAGACCAAAGATAGAACTGATCGTTGCCGCTCAAAGGAGGGATACTCAGACTTCGCCAGTGACGATAGAGCGGTGGAGAAACGCCTCATTACCATATTCCTGGATCATAGGGTTGAACATGACGGTCCAGGCTCGCTATCGCAGTCGTACAGACTATGATATATCTGGCAGACGAATAGCACCGCTGGGGAGATGAAGCGGTGGCTTATTTGCCTTCTAATTCAACCTGATAGCTTGGCACGGCGCCTGATACCGAGTAATCATCAGGAAAGGGAAAGGTGCACAGTATCATGACCCCGTGCCATGGGTATTACACACGGCATTGGTGATTATCATCTGATTTAGCTTCTGAAGGGCGCCAGTCTATGATCAAAAACTCAGCTCATATTTAACTGCCAATGCAATCGTCTTTCTCGCCGGTACCAATCGACAGTCACTGTGACACAGATGTGAGCAACCCTTTCACGATACAAACGTACACTTGACATTGAACTGTATAGATGGAGATTTCCTTACGCAACATCGCTCTGGCAGTTACCACAGATGACTTGACAATTGCGTTTGCCGAAATACTTCACAAGCCCCCTTTTCAAACCAGTCCTCTCTTGAATTTTGAGATCCACCTCTCGGACGAGTCGCACCCTAACGGGCAGCAAGGCACCCTCGCTCTGCCAGCAGAGGATGCTGGGGTCACTTTCTTGCGTGCTCATGGTGGCGCAGGGATTGTCGTCAAAGGCCGACCAATCCTCATCAGCAGGAGCACGCAGGCGATCCACGAGTCTCGTATTGAGAGGTTGAATAACGCTCCATGGCGTGACCCAATACAGCTGCGACAGCAGCAGGAAAGGCATCTCAGGAAAAAGAGAAACCAGTCTTTCCAGCTTCTCCGCTACTCGTTCGGCAGCTTCCTCCGGGATGGATCTTTTTCTTCGCAAGTGTCCCCTCCTGGCACAGCTTGTGTCATTTGTGATACGGAAAATCGGCAAGTACGCTTCACTGTCGAGCCTCAACGGACCACACATAATCAAACCTTCGTCACTGGCGATCTTGTGCTGAATTTTGCACCCCTAACCCGAGCAATCACTGCATCTTATGTGCCTCACAATATTGCAACACTGGTGGGTAACCGGAATGAAGATACAGCTATTGTATTCGTTCGTGCCGACGAGCCTCCTGTGTACACCTCAGCTTTTAAAATAATAAAGGACAATAAACGAGTAGCGGGCTTGGGGCGCAATGATCACATGCCCCCAGGATGCCACAGTCTGATGCTGGCCTTTAGCAACCAGTCAGACGCAGATATGTTCGCTTATGCATGCCGCAATCATCTCCATCTGCGTCACTCCACACAACACCATATCCGAATTCGCGATCACATCTCGAACGATACATCTATTGAGAAACTTCACGAGTCACTCTCCCAGATGCCATACAAGCTTGGGTTCGAGGTAGAAAAGACCGTTGCAGATTCTCTTTTGAGTGCGATGGACATTCTTTCGCTGAAGGAGATTATTCTATCGTTGCAAGCTGAGCATGGCGACGATGCGCCAGAAATCTTTCGGTCCTTTGCCTCGGAGCTTGCGGGATATAGCGCGAGTCGTACAAAACGTCACAAACACCGGGCACAACGACAATTCAGCCAAGAGAGTTTGCCTTCTCTTCTTCGTCGAGTTACCCAACAATTTATCAAAGAGCACCAAAAGCCCCGTCCTTTTCTAGCTCCGCCACCACAAAGCGGGGTCTATCTATCTTACCATTTCATCCTAACGCCGACACGGTATGTCCTAGAAGGACCTTTCCCAGACCAGTCAAACAGTGTATTGCGCCGCTATGGACATCCTGAGTGCTTCCTACGTGTGTCTGTTTCCAGGACGAGAATGGATCAAAGCTTCATCGGGAAAACGATTGTTCCATCATAGACCTTTTGAGGGTGCGATATCGTTCTATCCTCCTCAATGGCTGTCGCGTCGCCGGACGCCAATTCCAGTTCTTGGGATATTCTATGAGCGGTCTAAAAGAACATTCAGTGTGGTTTGTGACGCCATTCGAGGATTGGGATGGGAACTTGCTGAATGCACAATCGATCCGGGATAATTTGGTGAGTTGTTGTCATTGACCCTCATTGATCTTTTGATATGAACGTAGTCGTTAGGGCGATTTCTCCAAACTTCACAAACAACCAGCTCGTTTGGCTGCAAGGTGGTCTCAAGCCTTCTCTGGCACTGATCCATCGATCACCCTACTTCCCGAAGAAATAGATTTTCATTACCCTGACAGATACTCGCGTTCTGGTGGGCTCATGACGGATGGGTGCAGCTCCATATCAGTTGAGCTTGCCAGAGATATATGGCGGTCTATGCAGAAGGGGAAAAAGCGATCTGCGAAGCTACGACATATCCCATCGGCCTTCCAATTTCGACTTGGCGGGGCCAAAGGCATGGTCGTCCAAGATCCCACCATTCAAGGAAAGCTCGTCCGCCTTCGTCCGTCGCAAATCAAGTTTGATGCCCCCGAGAATCTCACTTTTGACGTCCAATCGACGTCAGCGGAACCGATACCGGTGTTCCTCAATCGTCCACTCATCGCTCTTATGGAGTTCTTGGGTGTGGACACTCAAAGAATCATTGAACTTCAGGATGATGACATATGCAGAGCTCAATCCGTCCGATTGTCGTGTACCAATGCCTCAAAAATTATTCAGCAACACGGACTTGGGGCATCCTTCCACCTACCGTCTCTCTTCACAAATCTATCGTCCATTTTGCAGCTTGAAATTGGAGACACAGAAGATGACCCATCTCTGTGGACCAACAAACTCATTGAAAGCTCCTTGCAGTGCGTCGAGACTTACATCCTGCGGGAACTCAAGTACCGTGCACACATAGCAGTGCCAGGCTCGTATACCTTGCTTGGTGTATCCGATGAATGGGGATGCCTGAGAGAGGGAGAAATATACGCAACCGTGTTTAATGAAAGGACGGGATCTGTTCAGAGTATCACGGGCAAGGTTGCCATAACGCGCAGCCCACAGATTCACCCAGGTGACCTGCAGGTTGTGAAGGCCGTAAAACGGCGAGAGTTGGAACACTTGAAGAATGTGGTCGTGTTTTCCTGCAAGTAAGTCCCGTCAATGATTCGGAAAAAATGCACACTAAATTATGTCGTCGACAGGGGCGAACGAGCGCTGGCATCATGTCTGAGTGGAGGCGATCTTGATGGCGATATTTTCAACCTGATTCTTGATGTAAGCTCAAAGTTTCGATACATCCATTCATGCCTGAGCGTTCCGTAGCCGAGACTGCTACCGACGAAACAATTCGAACCTGGAGAATATCCTGCAGTGACCGTCAGATCGATACCGAATGCGTGTGGCATCTCTGATGTTGCAGACTTCGTAATTGACTATGTGAGTCGCATCCTGACTTCGAGTTTAAATGGCTGCAAGATGAACTGTGAAATATAGATTCAGGCCGACCTCATTGGTCCCATCGCCATCAGTCATCTCAGGTTTTCTGACTTGAAGACTCCAGATTGTACAGAATGCAATCAGCTCGCAACGTTTGCCTCTCAGGCACTCGATTTTCCGAAGAGCGGTACTCCCGTAGACTTCAAATCCTTACCTTGGCTTCCGAGGACTCAGGCAAGGCCTGATTTTCTTGCCAAAGAAGGTGCTGGTATCACCAGCGGGCAGTACTACGAAAGCACGAAGCTGCTCGGTCAACTCTTCCGTCAGGTGCCAATGAAGAGAGGGATACCTACCGCATGGAATGGGAATTCTTCTCCATCCGACGGAGCCAATGTGGAAGCTGCGCTCTCTTACGTAGACCTCAGTCATCTTGGCCTTCCAGGATTGACCGACCCGAATGAAGAGTTGATGGAGGAGATGACATATCTACTCAATGCATATTGCGAACAGCTATTGATCATCGGTCAAGCGCACACAATGTCAAAAAACAAGAATATCCACGTCTCCGAGGCCGAACTGGTGAGCGGGACTATTATGGCGACTTGGTCCGACCATCATCGTCGACGGAATGCAGTCTCCGCGATGAATTTACAGGTCAGTATGATATCCAGTCCGCACTACGGGTTCTCTAATGATATTTTCAGACGCAAGAGCTCGTTCGCAGGGTCAAGGAAGAACTCGAGGGGGAAAACCCGGGAACACTAGAGACAGAAGCGTACGAGGAGGAAGGCCAGAAGACACCGGAGACAGAAACACACGGGGATCTGGGGACACCAGAGGCGGAAACGGATGAGGATGAGGATGAAGTCCCGGGTACGCCAGAGACAGAAACGGACGAGGAAGAAGATTACGAAGATTGGACCTTCCGCGAGCAGTGCGAAGAATTAGAACGGCGAATGATGGCAGAAACGTTCAAGCGCTGCTGGGCGGCGTGGTGTGTAGCAGAAGACAATTTAAAGGAAGATCCGAGTATGTTTGGAGCTCAGAGTTTTGGCTTAATTGCTCTGGGCATGATACTCGAAATTGTGAAGACGTCTCGTCTCATGATGTAAAGGATCGATGGCCGAAACTGATTGGTCCTTCTTCGTGCGCGATATATATACCCACATGTAATACTTGGTCATGACTTGTATGAGTAGGCACTCCTGTAGCGGTCGAATTGTGTAATATATATATTGTAAGGATTACCAATCGTCTGAAGACGGAGATAGCCGTTTCAACGCTTACCTTGACCACCATCAGCACGCCGCCAATGACCTCGGCTCTGTATTTCGGGCATTCTCGACCCTAAGCTGCCTTTTGTCACCATTCTCAGTTCGCCGTTCCCAATTCCGTCGAAACATAATCATTCATATCGCCACTCTCTTAACATCAAAGGAAAACGGAAATCAGGCCAGCAACACAAAAGACGCCGCATACAATTGGCATTCGACAGAACGCCCTCAGCAGAGGGATTTTCAACTGCTTCACACAGATTGCCACCCAACGTCTATGTGGCATTGCAAATATTATATGTTCACAGTCACACAGAACATGATCTTTCAGCGTATAAAAGCCCAGAGTGTTTTCCTACTGACCCTATAACACAGACCACACCTTTACACAATGCGTTTCTCCTTTGCAATTGTCCTTGTCGTTGTTGCTGCTTTGGCATCATCAACCTCTGCCGCGCCCATTGACGATCAAGCATGCCCTCTCGTGTGCAGGAAAAATAGTGTTTGCCACGTCTGTG